>CM051270.1:56685194-56690194 GCA_027921565.1 Artemia sinica
CCCACATCCCTCAGGGCAAGGGTTTTAAGTTATGCCCTGGGGGTATATAAGGTTTTTAAAGAAGGCGTTGTCGTAGAAACTTCAATAAAAGCTCATTCGACTAGAAATTCAAAGGGCTAGTGCCCTTTTTAATAGTCGAAAGTGATTTGAGAGCAACTAGCCCCCCTAACACCCATCACTCCCCCAAACACATCCAATAAAAAATTTTAGATAGCCATTTTGTTCAGGGTAGTTGATTTCCAGATAAAACATATTTTTCAGGAGGATACTCACCCACAACCCTCAAGGCAAGGATTATAAGTTATGCCCTGGGGGCATATAAGGTTTTTATTGAAATCTTTGTTGTAGAAACTTGAAAAAGGGCTCATTCGATTTGAAATTCAAAGGACTAGTACGATTTTTAATCGTCAAAAGTGATTTGAGGGCAACTAACCCCCCTCTCTCGCCCACCTTTTCCCAAAACACATCCAATCAAAATTTTTAGATAGCCATTTTATTCAACGTAGTTAAAAGTTTCGGAAATTAGGTCTTGAAGGATGAGAACCCCTCCCCCCACAGCCGTCAGGGCAGGGGTTGTAAGTTATGCCCTGGGGGCATATAAAGTTTTTCTTGAAAGTGTTGTCGTAGAAACGTCAAAAGGGCTCATTAAATTGGAAATTGAAAGGGCTAGTGCCTTTTTTAATAGTTGAAAGTGATTGGATAGCGACTAACGCCCCTCTCACGCCCACCATTTTCCCAGACACATCCAATCAAAATTTTGAGATATCCATTTTGTTCAACGTAGTTGAAAGTTCTGGAAATTAGGTATTTTAGGATGATAACCCCCTCAGAGCCCTCAGTGCAAGGGTTGTAAGTTATGCCCTGGGGGCATATAAGGTTTATACAGAAAGTTGTTTTATATGATTTATAGAATAGATTTTAGTCTTCCTCAAATCCAATTTTTATATGTTTAAAAACTAAATGTTGACTTAAGATTAAATCAAAATGCACTGTGATAATGCTAATTCCCAATAAGGCATCTCAGCAGTATCCCAAGAGCGACTGAGGGTATTATGTTCAAACGTTCGGGGCTACTTCTGCTCTTTAAATTTAACCAAATCCAAATAGCGTAAGTGTATTCAAGCTATCAAAGAAAGTAAACAGATTTTTTTTCGAATGGTATCAAGTTTTCCATTACGGGTCAACTAGAGGAGTTATGAAACTAAATTAAACAGTACTATTTGTGTCCAGATTTTTAAAAGGGTGTATGCTGTTAAAAATTGCTGAAAATTTTTCTCCGGCATACAAATAGCAGGCCAAACTATAAAGTCTTAAAAAACGAAAAGATTTAAAGTATTATTTTCTTTTTTCCAGAAAAGACTATGTCAATATAAAACAAACAGAAATTAATTAAAAAAATTTTCCACTAAGTAAGTTTTTCAAAGAAAAGTAAAGAACTCCATTAAACAAAAAATGAGCAAAACTAAAATAAAATAATCTACCAAGCTTGAAACTACCACAAATCAGCATCGATAAATAAATGGAACCCAAATTGAACAGAAATTACAATAATTAACCGAGTGAAACTCAAAAACGAGCAGAAATTAACATAAGTTGGGCGCAAAACCCCTATGCCTTCTTAAGGCCAGAACAAAATTTGCACTTTACTGAAAAAATACAAATGAATGTGCATTGTCAGTTTAATATACATATACTGATATTTAGCAATCAAAATGTTAATATTATTCGATTTATTAAAGTTATAAAAGTAAAAACATTTATGTTTTTTCAGTAAAGTGCAAATTTTGTTATGGCCTTGGGAAGGCATAGGGGTTTTGCGCACAACTTATGTTAATTTCTGCTCGTTTTGAGTTTTACTCAGTTAATTATTGTAATTTCTGTTTCGTTTTGGGTTTCATTTATTTATCAATGCTGATTTGTGGTAGTTTCACGCTTTGTAGATTATTTGATTTTAGTTTTGCTCATTTTTTGTTTAATAGAGTCCTTTACTTTTCTTCTTCGTCACCATCCCCAGCCGACATCCCTGAAATTGTATGGTATGCCTATTACGAATCGGAGTTCCCGACCCCCGACCCCTCCATCGAAAAATCTTACGAGGCTGCCTTAGATTAGTTTCTATCTTCTCATCCCGATGAAGATTTTATCGTCAGTACCCGCTCTGTTGAAGATGCCATCCATAGACTCTAATGGAAAGGCTCATCGCGCATTGACGAAGTCAGTGCGATCCACTTGAAACACGGAGGTAAACTTCTCGCGGCACATCTCTCTCTGCTTATGCAGATGATTTTCACTCAAGGGATTGTTCCTGTCTCTTTCTGCATCGAAGATCTGACTCCCATTTCTAAAAAGGGAAAATCTGAAATTCAATGTTTATCATTCCGTCCGACTGTAGCTACGTCACTTTGCAAGCTCTTCGAGTTACTGTTTATACAGGAAATCGAAAAAGTATGCTACACTCCTCCGCATCAGTTCGGCTTCAAGCGAGGAACTGGATGTACTGATGCCTTAGCAGTCGTTGCTAGAGAGAGCCTTTCTTTGGCAGGACACGACATTAGACGCGCATTCGACTCTCTAATCCATGCTGCGATGCTTCTGAAGGCCGAGAAATGTGAGTTGAATCTAGCTGTCATTCTCTCTCTCAGGAATCTGTATTCTAGATTACGGATCCGACTGAAGCTACCTCCTGACAAGGGTTTGACCCCCCATTCCGCGCACCCAACTAGTTCCAGTCAAGAAAGGAGCGCGTCAAGGAGCAGTCACCTCTCCCGACCTTTTCAATAACTGTGTCCTTGATGCACAAGATCAATGTCCATCTTCGCTGATTCTGTCATCTGCTAACTTGTTTTTAGTATGTTACGAGGACGATATCCTGAATCTTAGCTGAACCCTTCAAAATCGGAAATCATCCTATTCAATTGGAAAACTGATTTTTGTGTTCCTACCATAGCCCTTGGTTCTAGATCTGTCCAGCCAGTGGATCACCTCATTTATCTAGGTTTACCCATAGGTTCGTCTATCCGCCACACCCGAAAACTTCTCCTCGAACAGCTTAAACGACGAATTTCAGCGTCTTACGCTTCAATTGTATCGTGCAAATTCCGATTCAACCGGCTGCTTCTAGCAAGCTTGTATAACGCCATCGCTCTTTCTCACATTTTATATGCCACGCCCTTCTGGAAACTTCTCACTAAAACTGACCAGAATAAAATCAGAGCGATGTATTTTCGTTTTGCGAAGTATTTGCTTCGTCTACCTCCGTGGTATAGGAATTCGCATGTAATTGAAAAATTTAAAGTCGGAGACCCTGAAGTCGCCGTCGCTAGACGAATAGTGAAGCATAATAGAAAATATGCCGAAATCTACACGAATGGTATCATCTGCTCATTCAGTGATATATATATATATATAAATATATATATATATATATATATATATATATATATATATATATATATATATATATATATATATATATATATATATATATATATATATATATATATATATAATATATATATATATATATATATAATATATATATATATATATATATATATATATATATATATATATATATATATATATATATATATATATATATATATATATATATATATATATATTTATATATATATATATATATATTATATATATATATATATATATATATATATATATATATATATATATATATATATATATATATATATATATATATATATATATATATATATATATATATATATATATATATATGAGCCAGTCCCTATCACCAGCCGTTCTCAAAACTGGGTAGATATGATAACTTGATGACCTGGATATCCTAACGACCTATGATAAAGGTCGGAAAACAGTCGACAAAGTTACTTCAGTTGAACGAGGCCCTCTAGTTACAATGATTGGAACAGTTGCAGAAAGTGGAAATTTCTTACCGCCTTATTTTGTCTTTCCAAGAAAGAACTTCCAGCCCACAAGGCTAAATGGGAGTCCAAATAGGTCAGCTTCTAGAGCAAACTCGTCTGGGCGGATATCACAAAAGCTGCTCTGCGAGTACTTGCACCATTTAGTGAAGCATTCGTGGGCCTCACTTGAGCCAAAAAAGCTACTGATTCCCGATAATCATGAATCACATATTTCGGTAAACGCTCTGAGCATAACAAAGGAAAATGTATTGTCCATCTTACCATTCCTCCTCATAGTATTCATAAACTACAACCACTAGACGTCAGTGTTCTTTTCCCACTCAAAGCTCAGTACAACAGAGAGATGGAAAATTGAATGCTAAACAATACGGAAAACGGTTACCATCTACAATATAGCAGGATTGGTTGGGTTATCCTTCCCACGTGCATTTACCCCTTCCAATATCCAGAGTGGATTTGCCAAATCTGGTGTTTGGCACTTCTACCCAGACGTCTTTACCAAGGAAGATTTTTGTCCTTTATGTGACAGACCAAGCATGTTGTCTGATCATATGGCTAATTAAAATGACAAAGACGAACCTCAAGGGCTGCCCAAGCATGCATACCCGAAAGTGGGTATTACAGACTTCACTGGCAGTGAACAACCTTCCTCTTCCATTGTCACTCCAGAGCAAGTCACAACTTTTGCAAAAGTTTTTCCTAGAAAACAATATACTAGGGGAAAAAGTGTAGCTCAACAAAAGTATTAACTGATATTTCGGTTAAAAAATAAATCGAAGCGGAGGTGAAAGCAAAAATGGGGAAAAGGAGCAAAGTTGCAGGGCCAAAAGCAGCCCAGCAAGTATTGGTGAAAAATTTTTTTGCAATATGATCTGGAGAGCGATGAAAGTTTTTCAATGAATGATGACTCAATGAAGAAAATGAGCAGCCTGCAGAGGACGGAGTATTTGATACTATTACAGAGGGAGATTATGTGAAAGTGGTCTTTGAAGAGGAATATCACTCTGGCGTTGTTCAAGCAAAGAGCCATGACTCAGAATGATATAATAAATGAAAAAATCAAATCAAATAGCTTAG
>CM051270.1:56695194-56697694 GCA_027921565.1 Artemia sinica
AGTGAAGATGTTAAAAGTAGAATAGCCAAGGCTCGGGGTGTTTTTTCACAGTTAAAAAAAGTTTGGAAGAACAGGAAGATAAGTCTGCAAACCAAGATTAGAATATTAGAAGCCACAGTGATGACAATGGTCAAATTTGGCTCTGAAGCATGGACGCTCCGAAAAGCGGATGAAGATTTGCTAGATGTTTTCCACAGAAATTGCTTAAGGATTGTTCTGGGTACCCGGCTGACTGACCGTATTTCAAATAATAGGCTATACGAAAAATGTGATTCAATACCGCTCTCTAGGGCTATAATGAAAGAATGGTTGAGGTGGCTAGGGCACGTTGTGCGGATGAAGGATGACAGATTGCCTAAGATTGTTCTTTTCGGCCAACCGTCTAGGGCTAAACGGAAACAGGTCGTCTCCGTCTTGGGTGGGAGGACGTCATAAAGAAAGATTTAAAGGAAATGGGAACTTCGTGGGCGGGTGTGAAAAGGGAGGCTTTGAATAGATTGGGGTGGAGCAGCGTGCGTAGCTGTGTTGGCGTTAGACGGCTTGGTGCTGCGGTGAGTTGTTAGTACTAGTAGTAGTAGTAGAAGATTCCTGGCAAAAAGATCAATTCCTTTAATTGGTATCATGTATTATACCGCCAACAGTCAAGAAGTGAAGTTAGGTTAATCTTAATGAAAAATACCAAAACATGATGAAAATATAATACTTTAGAAAAAAATTTGGGCTATATATTTGCACATTACGGGGGGAGGGTATCTGACCTAAACTAAACCCCCCACCCCCCATCCCCCTAACGTGCAAATATATAGCCCAAATTATATAATTACAGTGTATTCTGTCACCCTCCACTTGTTTTCCACTGAGCGTGAGCCAATTGTTTCTTAATATAGGCAGATAAACCGGTTTGTTCTCGGGTTTTACACAGCGTTAACTTGAGTGTTGGCGGTATAATACATAAGTACCCTTTAATCTATCACGCATTCAATTATTATGTATTATAATTAAACTAAATTGCAGAAAAGAAGAGAAAAAGGTATCATCTTAAAGGGCCCATTTAATTTCTGAGTAAAATGACGGTTTTATTTTGAAAGAGCATAAAAAAAGGTCTCAAGTGGTATGTTCATTTAATTTATAGCTCGATAATGAAAATATCTCCAAATTTATCACGAAATCCCCTCCCCCCCTCTCTGCATAGGTACCATACTTTCCCTTTTTCATTTTAGAATAGTTTTTAACTATCTCTATTATATTTTCAGACCTTTAAAAGTTAAACAGCCTAGCAAAAGACAAAAAAAAAAAAAATTAAGCTCACGATCCAGCTGTCTAAAATAACCCTCTTTGCACCAATGCTCAGAATTACACGCAACGTAAACGTGCTCAAACGAAATTCTTTACCACGAGTCACAAGAGAATCTTTGATGAAATGGTATAGTCTTATAAATATTATGCTTTTCAAACAGTTCGTGGTAACGAACTGTAAGTAAGGAGCGACCCGGCTCAATAGTAACCGAAACTCTAAAAATGAAAATTTGATACCAGTAGATACACCAAAATAATTGGATTTGTATGCTCATTTCAAATATATAAGTTTCATCAAGTGTATTCTTACCCATCAGAAGTTACAAGCCTGAAAAAAATGCCTTATTTTCGAATAAAGAGGTAAACAACCCCCTAAAAGTGATAGAATCTTAATGAAAATAAAACCATTAGACTCAGCGTATCAGAAAACCTTACTGTAGAGGTTTCAAGCTCCTATCTGCAAAAATGTGGAATCTTGTATTTTTCACTAGAAGAAAAATCACGGATGTGTGTTTATTTGTTTTGTTTCCAAGGGTGATGGTATCAATCCAGTGGTCCTAGAATATCACGAGAGGGTTTATTCGAACGGAAACTAAAAGTTACAGTGCCCTTTTTAAGTGACCAAAAAATTGGAAGGCAACTAGGCCCCCTCCCACGCTCATTTTTTTCCCAAAGTCACCCAATCAAAACTTTGATATAGCCATTTTGTTCAGCATAGTCAAAAATTTAATAAATGTCTTTGAGGATGACTTAATCTCCCACAGTCCCCGGGGGAAGGGCTGCAAGTTATGAACTTTGCCCATTGTTTATATATAGTATTGGTTATTGGGAAGTATACAGAAGTTTTCAGGACGTATCTTTTATGGTGGGGGGAGGGGTTTGAGGAGGGGGTTACGTGTAAGAGGATCTTTCCATGGAGAATATTTTCATTGGGGGAGGGACATTTCTATGAAGGGAGCGCCGGATTTCCCAGCATCATTTAAATAATGATCAAAAATTAAATAAAACTTAAAACGAACAGAAATTATTACGTATATGAGGGGGTTCGCCCCCTAGTCAATACCTCGCTCTTTACGCTAAAGTTTTTTTTAGTACTTTCAAAAGAGCTATCTATTCTAATTAAACGACCTTTGTGATTCGGGGGTCATTCTTCAAGAATTGGAACAAAATTCGAACTTTAGTATTAAGAGAGAGGTATTGACTA
>CM051270.1:56702694-56777694 GCA_027921565.1 Artemia sinica
TATGATGCCAGCACGCCAGTCGTTCGGTATGCTTTCCGTCATCCATACAGCTGAGAAAATTAGCTTGACCCACAGAATCAACGCTGCAACCCCCGTACTTGAGGAGTTCTGCAGAAATACCACAGACGCCATGGGTTCGATTGTTATTTAACCGTTTTACAGCATTTCGAATCTCCAAGGTGGTAAACGGTTGCGATACAAGGTCAGAAGTAGCCTCGGGCGTGGCCATGGCTGCTTGAATCAGATTTAGGTCGGGATGAGCAACTGCCTTGGCGTTCAGAAGCGTCGAGAATTGACTGCTCCAGGCGGAGAATTGGCCTGCATCATCATCCAGCGTGCTGCCGTCACCAGACAAAACACGGCTCACGGTGGAAGTCTTCCCTTCCGTCAGCTCGCGGAGGTGTTTGTACAGGGAGCAGGTGTCTCCTTTCCTTGCAGCATTTTCAAGATCACTGGCTTTCGTGTCAACAAAGGCCTTCCTATCTCTGTGCAGTAGGCTATTGCGTAGGCCATTGAGTCGTCTATACTCTGGCATATTATTTGCTAAGCGGGTCTTTCAGCGCAGCTCGATCACAGAAAGAGTCTCGTGGGATTTCCAGGGTTTATTCTTGTGTCTGCTGCGGCCAAAGATATTGCCAGCAGAATCGAGTAGGTTATCTTTGAAAGACTTCCATGCTACTTCAGGGTCGTCCAGAACTTTGAGGCAGCTAAACCGGTTAGAGATATCAAGAGCATACTTATGTTGCATCTCAGATGTAGCCAGACTACTCAGATCGAACTTGGGAGACCGTCTTTCTTGTCGTTGCAGTCTCAGGTGTAGCCTCAGCATGGCGACTACCATCCTATGGTCTGTATTTCAAAGCTCGGCCGACCTATAAGTCCAGCAATTTGTATTTGACGAGCGCCAGCGACCCGAGATCGTAACATAATCGATCATCTTCTTTGTCCGGCCGTCGTTACTACACCAAATGTATTTTTGTGTGTCTCGTCTCTCAAAGAGCGTGTTTGATATGACCAGATTATGCATATTGCAGAGCTGGAGGAGTCTTTGTCCGTTGTAATTCAGTGGATCCGGAGTCACAGGGCTGAGAACATTTCTCCACACGCCCTCCCTGTCATTTACCGTCACGTTAAGGTCTCCCAGTAGAGTGACAATGTCGTGGGGAGGTACTCTAGACAGGGTCGCTGAGAGCTCTGCGTAGACCTGATCCTTCACTTCCGCAGGACTCAGATTGGTGGCAGCATAGCACACAATAATTGTCCACTTTCCATACTTGTGCTGGAGCTGGGATAGAATACCATCATTATTCTATCTGAAACTTGTTTACAGGAGAGAAGGCATCTCCTGGCTCTGGCGTTCAGCACGAGGCCTACACCATTTGTCTTGCTTTTTGGGTCACCAGACAAGATCAGGTGATGTCCTTCACCAATACCCTTGGGCTCTCTTCCGACAAGGTGGGTTTCCGTAAGCCCAGCCACAGCTACATTGAAGCGTTTTAGCTCGAAGACAAGCATTGATTTAGCTCCAGGAAAGTTGAGTGTGAGTACGTTCCAGGTGACTAGGTGTATTCCACCCTAGTCAAGAAGGTTTATTCAATGGTCTGAAATCGGTCCAGGGACATGCTGGGGTCGTGGAAGGTAAAACAAGGGGTAGGTCCTCCGAGGCAGTATCATCGTTTTTCGTTCCGGTAAAATTTTTGGGTAGAGGGTTGCAGGCCCAACCGACCCTAGGCCTGGGATCTAATTAGAGCTAGGACTTGCCTAGGTACTGAGAGTCCCTGGGGTGGTCTCCGCCCACCTCATCAGGTTGAGGCTGCCCATTAACATAGAGCGTTCAGTTAGGGGAAACCCCATATCCAGAGGCACATGGTCAGCAGATATAGTCTGCCTCATTCCGGACGACCTCCATCCGCCTGGAGTTCATTTCACCCCTGGAGATATATTTTAAGGCTTCTAAACATTATATTAGAAAGAGCCAATATTGTCTGATGCCATCCGACAATGCCTATGTGTAAATACGCATTCGATAAACATATACAAGTGATTAATAAATCGAAATAAAAATTAAAGATCAGCATTGCAGTTCTGTTTCATTGCACTGAGCATGTAGTGGCCAGCAGTAATTTACCAGACGCATAAGTTCATTAGTAAGAATGAGAAACGACTGGAAGTTATTAAAAGACAATGTAATTAATTCAAGGAATGATTTAATGGAACATTCAGGGAAATTTTGATACATTATAAACTACTAAAAGCTATTTCTATATGTTGTTCATCCATGAGGCTTGACTAAGAGTGAGTGCAACTTTGACTGAGTCTGAGTGTGATGGACTATTTTTGAATGATCCAAGAACGTTTCTGATTTATAAAAGTAGGAACATAAAGTATAGTAATTGTACATATACTATAGTTAAAGTATAGTAATTTTTTAACGTTTTCGTACTAAGGAGAGGCATGACCTTTATATTAAAGAAAATGACAGTTTTTTCAGCTTCTTTTTTCTTTCTACCTTATTCTTTTTTTTCTGTCTTTCTCTCACTCTATTCTCTTCTCCTATTTTTTCTAATTATTTCGTATTGTTATTAGCTCTTTTGAAAAGGCATTTTATTTATTTGTAAAAGTATAACTATTCTAGGGTCATAACGTATGAGGGTGAACTTGGGCTCATCTCCGTAGCAATTGTTGTCCAAGAAAATGGATTAGAAAGAGAAATATTGCATGAGTATAGAAATATGCAAATGTTTAGTTTGCAATAAAATACTTTCTTGAATAGAAAAATTGAACAGAATGAAGACTCGCCAGTGTCAAAAGAATTATTATCAGTATTTCAAAGCATTCAAAAATTCACCCGGGAAAACAAGGTAACGCTCGGATCGATGTCCACAACTTTAACGTCACAAAAAACAGTAAGAGAATAAAAATGCTAAAGAAAAAGGGTGAGATGAATAAAAAGGCCCTAGAGAGAGTAATGAATATCAATAAAGGAAAACAGATCTGTGTTTAAAATTCAAGAAGTTCGAGATCTTTGCAATAGATCCTTGTGTCTACTTTCGTTAAGGATTTCGGTGTCATCATTCAAAAGTAGCAATTCCATCTTACAATGGCAAATATTAAGTAAATCTTGATTAATTTTTCTGAATAGCAATATTCATCAAACAGTTCGTGGTAACGAACTGTAAGTAAGGAGCGACCCGGCTCAATGGTAACCGAAACTCTAAAAAACGGAATTTTGATACCAATTGATACATCAAAAGAATCAGATTTTAATGCTGATTTCAAATATATAATTTTAATCAAGTTTAGTTATACCCATCAAAAGTTACGTGCCTGAGAAAATTTGGCTGATTATAGAAAAAAAGGGAGAAGATCCCCTAAAAGTTATAGAACCTTAATGAAAATCAAACCATCATATTCAGCGTATCAGAGAACCCTACTGTAGAGGTTTCAAGCATCTATCTACAAAAATGTGGAATTTTGCATTTTTTGCCAGAAGAGAAAGATCACGGATAAGTGTTTATTTCTTTTTTTGTTTTTTTGTATTTTTTTTTTTGTTTTTTTTTTTCCCAGGGGTGACCCTATCGACCCAGTGGTCCTAGAATATCTTTGGAGGGCTCATTGGAACTGAAATTAAAAGCTCTAGAGCCCTTTTTAAGTGACCAAAAAAATGGAGGGCAACTAGGCCTCCTCCCACGCTCATTTTTTTTCCCAAAGTCATCCGATCAAAATTTTGAGATAGTCATTATCTTCAGCAGGGTCGAAAATATGATAACTATGTCTTTCAGGATGACTTAATCCCACGAAGTCCCCGGGGGGAGGGCTGAAAGTTATGAACTTTACCCAGTGTTAACACATAGTATTGGTTATTGGGAAGTATACAGACGTTTTCAGGGGGGATTTTTTCTGGTAGATGGGGGGGGGGGGGTCGGGGGTTATATGGGAGGATCTTTCCACGAAGGAAGTTTTCATGGGGGAAGGGACATTGCTATGAAGGGGGGTGCCGGATTTCCCAGCATTATTAAAGAAAAAGATCAGAAATTAAATAAAAAACAACAAGTTTTTTAACTGAAAGTAAGGAGCAACATCAAAACTTAAAACGAACAGAAAATATTACGTATATGATTGGGTTCACCCCCTAGTCAATACCTCGCTCTTTAAGCCAAAGATTTTTTAGTACTTTCATAAGAGCTATGTATTCTAATTAACGGTCTTTGTGATTAAGGGGCCATTTTTAAAGAAATGGAACAAAATTCGAACTTTAGCTTAAAGAGCAAGATATTGACTAGGGGGTGAACCCCCTAACATACGTATTAAAAATCTATGAGTATAGAAGTTCGTTACGTTAGTTAATTCGTAAGTAAGTATGTTTATTACTAATAAAAACGTTCGTAAATAAAATTAAACAAGTTTCGAGAAAGCCATTTAACCAAATAAAAGTAAAATTAATACGCAAAATTTGTTTTAATTATTCATGTACGGTGAGCCAAAATCAAAACCTGCATTAATTCAAAAATGTTCAAAAACTAAATAAAAAAAACAGTTTTTTTTTAATTGAAAGTAAGGAACAACGTTAAAACTTAAAACGGACAGAAATTATTCCGTATATGAAAGGGGCTGTCCCCTCTTCAACGCCTCGCTCTTTACGCTAAAGTTTCACTTTCTCACAACTCTATTTTTTTAAACAATAAAAAACTTTAGCGCAAAGAGCGAGGCGTTGAGGAGGGGACAGCCCCTTTCATATACGGAATAATTTCTGTTCGTTTTAAGTTTTAACGTCGTTCCTTACTTTCAGTTAAAAAAAACCTGTTTTTTTTATTTAATATCAAATAAACACAAGAAGGTGTGTTTTTTTTACAATAGATCACAATCTTTATGAGAACGCTATGACAATGAACTAAAACTATGTAAGATGAAGTAAATTGTAGAAATCTGCCTACAAAAAGCAACGAAAATAAAAAAAATTCTCAAGCTTATAAGATTAATATTACCTGCTTCAGTAAATATTTATAAGAATATATTAGATTTAATAAATTAAAAAGGCACTTTAGTACTCTTAGTTGATGCAGCAGCTAATCAATTCAAGGCTGTGTTTCTGTGAGAAAAATTTGAAGGGCATTCAATTTGAAGTGCATTAAGTGCATGTAAGAAAAATTTGAGGGGCATTCAATTTGAAGTGCATTTAGTGCATGTAAGAAAAATTTGAAGTGCATAAAATTTTTTTAATAAATGAAAGAATTCAACCTGTTTTACAGTCGGATTAAAAAAAATTGAACCTTAAGATCTGATATTACTAAAGAACGTGGAAGGTTGTCGCTAGAGAAAAAATGAGGAAAATGGTACTTCTGTATTATATAGGAGTATGTGATTTGAAGTCAAACTGAGATTCTAGTATAATTGTGGCTATTTCAAATTTACGCTCAAATGCACTCAACTAGAAAAACCCCATTTGAATATTTTACTGGTTTTGAAGCTTTCTCACCTCTCAACCACCCTTTCTTCTGATCTTTTTTGTTTGTACCCCTCCTCTCATTGTGCCACCGGCCTTTTTAGTCATAATTGCGTTTGAAGTGTAATAGATTGCTTTGTGTGCTTACAAGGGAACTTTTTTTTAGATTATTCATCACAAGAATAAATATTAAAATATGTCTACGATTGTTTATTTTAACTATTATATTTTTTATTCAATTTAGTTACAGGCCATTGAGTATTTTTATGTATAATTTTGTTTTATTTAATTATTATTATATTTATCTGATTAAAATCTTCTTGCTACAAGATCGCTGTATGTACTAGATATGAGTCTTCTAGCTTCTTCATAAAAAAATCAGCTTGGTATTATCCTCGCTATGGCAAAGGAAAACAACAAACTAACTCTGAGGGTCGCCTGCAAATTCGCTGCCATTGTAATTTCCTAAATGATTTATTTGTTTTAATTCATTATTTGATTGGTTCATCTTTGGAAATACTTTTGCTTGTTTTTTGGAACTAATCGAAAACTTTAGCGCTGACAAAGAAAAAATCTATGTACATTTCAATTTATTGTTTTACAGTGTTTGTTTTTCTTTTTTGTCGTAAATTTCTTAGTAAATTTTTTAAACTAATAAACAGTTTTTCCTAGTTTAGTTGTGTGACATCAAAAGAGGCTTCAAAGACAAAATATGGCTACCTTGCTTTTGTTATTTCGAATTGAGCTTGATGCAGCTTTTTACTTGTAAGTGTTTAGAGAAAAAGCATCCATAGCAACGTGATTTTAGCAACGATTTCTACTCTGGTAAGCATCCGGTAATGGGATCTGTCGTTATATGTGCTCAGGTGTAACAAAAGCTAGTCCAGTAAAACTAAGAAAAAAAGGCCAAACTTTGACATTTTGAAGAACAGAAATGTCTTGGGCACCAAAATGTTCAGGAAAACTTGCTTAATAACATTTCCAAAATTGGCCATGCAGAAATACATGTTTTTTCAGGAAAAAGGGGGGGGGGAATAACGAATTTTAAGTTCTGTAATATTTTCTGGATTGAAATGTTGTTTACTGTTAATTCAAGTCCCGGGAGACTGAATTTTACATCATAATTGAAAAATTGTGTCACTTAGCACTGTATTTCTCAGTTTTTTTTTTTTAATTATGTATTATATTACATTGCCACAAAAGATATTTCTACCCCTTCTGGTCTCACCTAGGATGAAAATTCGGTACTTAGTGAGGACATTTTTCAATTCTTTCGACACTTTTGGTCTTGCTAGACTAATTAGTTGGAAACGACCTTTCAATCCACCAAATACTTAAAAAATTTAAATTCTAATTTTTCACCCCCTCTGACCTTGCTAGAATGGATTTGGGGTTCTAAGTTATAGAAGTTTTTAATTCTGATGTAATTTTTGTTCTCCTCAGACTTAAATTAATGGACACGACATTCCAATTATGTATTTTATTGAATTATGTGTTATATTATTATAATACAACAAAGGGTATTTTTTCCCTTCTTAGCTCGTCCAGGGTGGAAATGGGGTACTTTCCTCAGACTATAATTATTAGGAAACGAACTTTCAATCCACCACATATTGCACAAATTAGGATTCTAAATTTTCCTCCCCTTCTGTCCTTTTTTGGGGGAAAATAGGGTACTAAGCAAGGGAATTTTCCAATTCTGATCTTATTTTCGGTCTTCCCAGACTCGAATAGTAAAACGACCTTTCAATCCCCAAGACTGAAAGTCGCCATTGACTGGAATAGTGTACAAAATATTGGTTTGCCTATAAATCAGGTTTAAAAAAGACCAAAAGCATTATTTTTGAATAGCTCCAAAACTAAATGATGCGTGAAAAAATATCTCCATTGCTTTGCAAAACAGTGACACATAATTTCATTTTTACTCCACATAAATGAGCTAAAAAAGATTCCGATCAGCTTGAAAATTTCCTGTTTTTTTATGGATTAAGGGAAACTCAAATTTTATTTCAGAGCAAGGAGGGTGCTGAGGGGCCTGGAAATTCACCAACAAGATTTTAGCTCTGAATGGTTTTCAACCTAATAAAAAAAAAAAGAATTCTGTTGGTCCAAAGATTCGCAACCGTGCAGCCCTCAATCGGGGTTAAAAGAGCCAGAGATACCGACGATTGGCACGGATTGACAGAACCCCAGTAGCCTAAAAAAAAAATCTACTGGTTTTTATGAAAGCTGGACAAAAAAAAAAGAAAAAAAAAGAGCTAGAACTTTTGTTGTATGGCTTGGTATACATCAACAAGGTTATGGTGCAAGACAATTGTGGTGCACAGTAAAAAACAGCAAGGACACAATCCCCTCCCCCAAAAAAAGACAATAAATTAGGATTTTTATGAGCTCTATTGGTGCTTTGGATATAAGGCCACAAAAAATAATAGTTCCTCTGTAAAGGGGCCTACAAAAAAACACAAAAAATCAAAGAGCTTTCTATCTGAGCGACTAGGAACTCATAACAGTCAGTTCCTGGGCCACACGGGCTCTAAGGCTCAGAAGAAAGCTGTCATTGCATTTGGGATGGGTTTTTTTTTCGTCCATACCAAAAAAACTTCTAGCTTAAGTAAAAAAAAAGTTTTGTTCTCAGCTTAAGCTTTAGGGTTTGCTTCTCTTTCTTGAGCTAAAGACCCTTAAGTTAACGATCTAGTTACTATGACTAGCAATCAAAGATAGCCAATATCTATAAACGATGGCGCAAATACAAAGTGGCTACCCAAAAGCTAACCTTCGTTAAAATAAAAAAGAAACAGATTAGTTGGCCAGCTCTTCAGCAAACCGGAGCCGGCAGCTCTCCCACTTTCTTAGGTATAACAATCTGGAAAATAGTTCTTAGGTTACCATTGCGATCGCATGATCGTCTAAAGCTGTCTAAAGCTAAATTTATGAAGGATAACTATTTTCTCGGAATCTATGACGCTAGTAGATTCCAGGATGAGAATTTAAGGGAATCCTTTCAGGAACAGTTGAAAATTAAAATGGAGAGTCTGAAATGTGACAATGTAGAAGATGGAGTTGTGGAGAGCAACGAGACCACAATCAATGGTTATTGTAAAAGATATAAATAGATAGAGCATTGTAAGAATGTGCTGAACTTTCACAAAGCTATAGGAAATTATATAGAGAAGAACGAAAAAGTTTATGACACTTTAAAAAATAATAAGGCACCGGGTATAGATTCTGGGGCAAAAGAATTTTGTTTTTTTTTAATGACGGCTGTGAAAGTTAGCGATAAATTACCAAAGATTGTGAAAGTAATTTTTGAAAAGGGGAAGTATCTCAAGCTCTTCTATATAAAAGGTGATAAGAGTGAGTTTTGTAATTTTGGAAGCGTTAGCGGTGTCTATGTAGAAAGCAAATTACGTAGTATGATGATACTTTTTAGACTTATAGACGTTGTAGATAGTTTCAAAAGAAGGAATGTGTGGTTTTAGGAAGGGGAGAGGGTACGTCTACAAAATTTCACTCTTAGATTAATAATTGAGAAGTGCTAGATTCACCCGACACTTTTAGTTTTAATGATTAGGATATAGTGTTTTATTCAGCCGATAGAAGAGCCTTAGCGAAAGTCTTATCTTTGTATGGTATACCAGATAAATACACAAAAGTGATTAATGCTCTTTATTAGAAAAATTTTGCTGCTGTGGCTAAGGTAGGAAGTGCGGTAATAGCTGGCCTTATGTTGAACTAGGTAAGCCCATTTGAGTGATTAATGTCATATACGAGAGCAATATTGCGGAAATTAAGGTAGGAAGTAAGGTGAATAGCAGGTATGGTGATGAACGAGGAGTTAAGCAGGTGCTCTATTTTATTTGAGTAAGAAAATGGAAAAGGGAATGGGAGAGCATGGAATCAAATTGTAAAGTAAAATCCAACTTAGATTATACTGATAATTTAAGTGTCCTGGATGAAAAAGTTAGCAAAATGATGGATTTTTTAGTGGTTCTGCCAAATCAGGCTGCGCCAATAGGTTTGAAAATTAATGTTAAGAAGACTAGGTCACTAAGACTGGGAATAAGTGAAGGCGAAGAAATGATGTTGGGTAATAAAAGATCGATCAAGTGGATATCTTTGTTTAAGTAAGTAAGTAACACTGGGTTTATTTAAAAAAATAAAGTATACATCATTGGTTCCCTGAAGCATGCTTGTGCGGGAGAATACCCTCCTAATAAATCAATAAACCAAAAAAAAAAAAAAAAAAAAAAAAAAAAAAAAAAAAAAAAAAAAAAAAAAAAAAAAAAAAAAAAGAAATTAGAGCTCAACTTACCGGACCCGAAAACCAACGAACCCCCAAACAACACCCAAACAAAATTACAATATTTATAATCATATTCAGCTGCAACTAAACCCTCCTCAAAAACTTAACTTAACTGGCACAGAATAATCCATCCAAAATACACACATCAAAACAATGGTTCTTTAGCAACTTACGAAATTCCTGCAAACCCCCAACATTCCTCAAATCCTCTGGCAAACTCTCCCAAACTAACGGAACAACATGGCAAATTGAAAACCTAGACCTAGACATGACCATAGCTGGTCTTCGCACCAACTGAGAATATCGTGTCAATTGATGGTGAATAGTAGATGCAAGACTAAACATTCCTGAAAAACATGATGGTAACTCCGAAGCTAAATATTTAAACATAAACAGAGCATCATAAAATACGCATATTCATGCCAACGGTAGAATTTTATACTCGCGGTAAAGATGCCTCACCGATACAAATAGGTCAATTTGATTACGATACAAAACTCTAAGTGCCATATTCTGCGTTACACAGAGCGGATGGAGGTGAGTTACGAATGTTTTCGACCAAACCATACAACAGTAAATGAGATATGGGTGAACCATAGAAAAATACAACATTCTCAGAATTTCTCACGGAAAAAGGTACCTAAGTTTACGCATAATACCAATATTACGCCACAATTTGCTGCTAACAGATGCAATATGGTCTTTAAAACTAAGGCTTTCATCAATAATAACACCTAGGTATCTAGTACTAGTAGATCTTACAATAGTATGGTGCCCTACTTCTATCCTATTAATCCACGAATAATGTCCAGTAATTCTACAATAAATCAAAAAATTCGACTTATTATGATTCAGTTTCAATTTATTTACTCGCATCTACTTTTCAATCGAAGAAATACCTTGTTTCGATATAGTCATCAACTCATTTTCAGTTCTAGCAGCTACAGTAAAATTGCATCATCAGCAAAACATGGTAGAAATCCTTAAGTGCCGTAAGTATCAAGGTCTAAAGAACAAGACACATTACTTGAAGCTCTGCAAAGGTCATTAATATAAACCAAAAACAACAAAGGACCCAAAACTGAACCCTGGGGTACTCCAATCGAAATATGTTAAATTTTAGATATAACTCCATCCATCACGACATACTGAGTCCTTCCACTAAGAAAACTAACTATCACTTTTAAAAAATCACCACATATACCACTACTATATAACTTTTGAACTAGTATATCATGATCAACAGAGTCAAATGCTTTAATAAAATCCAAAAATATTGAAGCTATCTTCAGACCCTTGTCTAGAGCATCATTAATAAAAGTTGTTAAAAACAAAGCTGTATGCTCTGTAGAATGATGACTCCTAAACCCAAACTGACTAGAACTAAAAAATTGCCTTTTCTCGAAAAAACTTACCATCCTACTATGAATCAACTTTTCAAACACTCTAGAAATAAATGGCAGTAAAGAAATCGGTCTATAATCACTAAAACAATTCTTATCCCCTCTTTTAAATATCGGGTTAACATTCGCGCACTTTAGACAATCGGGAAATATTCCAGCTTTTAAACAATTATTTATCAGTCCTAAAAAATGACTAGATATAAAAGCTAAAATCGACTTCAAAACCTTTATTGAAATAAAATCGCCTCTTGATGCACCATTTTTCATATTTTTTATAACATCAAACAATTCATCAATAGTTACAGATTTAAGGTACGCAGACACATCACAATCTTCAGGTAGGAACTGCCAAAAATCTCCATCTTGATCAATTACTGGCACCGATGATGACACACGCTGCCCAATAGTAGCGAGGTGATTACACATCCCATCTACAACATTATTATTCATTCCTATATTATCTGGAAGGATCAAGACGCTACCAGGGCTAGTCGCCGACTTGATCAAATTCCAAGTCTTACTCGGGTTACCCTCAACATTTTTAAACCTAACCTTATAATATTCTACCTTAGCCTGTCGGAGACAGCATTTAACCTACTATTATAAACTCTATATATTTCTTTATCATGAGGATCATTGCTTCTTGTTGACAACTTATATAAAAAACGTCTTCTATTAATTGACTGTAACAAACCCTTTGTAACCCAAGGTTTATTCGGAGACACCCTTCTCTTCTGTATTCCTGACACTTCACAACATTCCAACAACGTATCCTTAATCTTACCATACCAAAGCTCAAACTTCTAATCTAAATCTAATTCTTCTTGTAAAAATTTAAAATCTAACTGTTCTATCCTAAGCTTAAATCTTGAAATAGTATTTGAATCAACTAATAATTTCTTAGGCTTAGGGCGAGCATCACTCTTAATATTAATATTCTTCAATATACCCGGAACTAATATTGCCAAACCAAAGTGATTCGAAACATCATTTAACATAACACTCGATGAATCATGGGGAACATTCAAAAATACATTATCAATTAGAGATGAAGATGACTCCGTCACTCTAGTACAAATATTTACAGCAGGATGCATCCCATAACCTAACATTAAATTCGAGAAATTCCGGGCTTTTAAGTTAGATACTAACAATTTCAAATCAATGTTAAAATCTCCACACACAAAACACGGCATGTTCTTACGAGTTAGAAGGTCCATTTGTTGCTCTAATAATTCTAAAAAACAATCTACACTAGCTGAAGGGGGGCGGTAACAAAAAGCAATAAAAAATGGGTCACCATTCTTATCAACCTCCGCAACAAAACACTCAAAAATCATCTCTCTATTAACGGACAAATCATTCCTAACCTTCACATTCAAATCAGTTCTAGTATACAGGGCAAGTCCTCCATGCTGATGGTGAGTACGGTTCTTAACATACATATTATAATTTAAAATATCCAATAGTCCAGAATTATTATTCATTAACCATGTTTCAGTAAGTGCAAGAATATGAAAATCAGATAGCATACACAGCTCCGACAAATAATCCAATGTACTATTTAACCCCTGACAATTCAGATGAAAAATGCCAAGTTTATCCGGTGCCAGTCTAGCATGTAAATTAACTGGGCACTTATAATTAACCTTCGGAAAAACATCATCTACCCCCATATCAAAATCCCTGTCAAAAACAACTACCATTTTTTTTTATAAATATATATATAAAAAAAAAAGAAAAGGAGGGTAGTTGCAACCAAACCTAGCCAACTGAATAACTTACTGTAACTTGGAGGGTCCGTGGTCCCGCATCAAACGTAAGTGAAGCTCCGGAAAAACAGGATATAACCTAAAAATAATTAGAAACATATCTACAAAATGGTATAAATAAACAAACGAATACAAATAAAGTGAAAAAATTTCTCACTAACACTAGCCTGTCACAATACAGGCTTACTGGTTACATTACTGAATTCCAGAAAATAATAATTGAAGAAAACACAATACTCTACAGGTGTCTACCACTTACCCATTCTAAATTCTAACAAAAACTAAATAAATGAAAAAAAATGGAAAAACTTTTCTTTCGTTTATCTAGATAACATTTTTAGTGAAGATGGTGTATGTAGAGAAGAGTAGTGATTGGGGTACATTTATAACGATGCTATACCCCTTTCACTGAAAGTGAGTAGCCCCCTTGTATCTAGGTTATACTTATACCAGTGCTATACGCCGTTCACAGAAAGTGAGTTGCCCCTTCCATTTAAGTAATGCTTAACGTGCCGCTATACACGTTTTACAGGGAGTGAGGTTTCCACGTAATAGTCACCTGGTGTTACGCATAACTGCGTTGCGCCAAGTTAGTTGGATAATCGATTTCTCTGGCCTTGAGTGAAGTCACTGTTATTCTTTGTACTGTTCTAAAACAGATTGCGCAGTGATTTAAGATGGTTGCCATCCAGTTTCTGATGATTTCAGAAATATTTAACTGGTGTGGAATTTCAACCGGGGGCTCCTGAGCCTAAGGGAATGACGTGCTAGTCAACTGAACAAACAAGCAAATGATAATATGATGCTCTCAGATATAAATTCTAAGCAATAGATTTTATGTTAATGAATGTTGCCTGTCCCTAAAAGGGATGGACCATGCTGCAACCATGATTTTACTGATAAGGGCTTAAAATGTTCCTTGATTCAATTTTTCAGTTACGATGGGCTATAATTCGTTCTTTACTGTACAATACAATAGAACTTTGGTCCTTATATTTGCTTCAAGATTCGTTCTCTAGTTTAATTGATAAAAACCTTGATTTTGTTTTAAATAATTTTTTTATGACAAAAGCACGTAGAAGGAACAAATTCCTGGTGTTAATTGCATAATCTACCTCAGTATTATAAAAAAACGTAGTTTTTCGTGAAAAATTATAATATTTGAAAAATATTTTTTTAGTTACGAAAGGTTCTTAACCCCATCAATTTCCTTTAAAATGAGTCATTAAACAACTCTCTACGATGTTCCGGTGCCAAGCTATCTGAGGAGGAAAAGAAAAAAGAAAGAAGGAAAAAAAGATGCCAGATATGCAAAATATCGTAGTTGCGACTACTTTTCTTGATTTTCAAGCCAATATATGTTCCTCGTTATTCAAGCCAGGGGATGGTAAGTTTCCTATATAGGGATTTTGGACAAGGTGGTTCTGATAGTATGCTTCTTGTTTTGATCTGACTCTATTTTTAGGAGTTATGGGTTATTATATGTCTTAATTTTGAAGTGATCGTCTTTTACTAGCTTGCAACCCATATATCAATAACAGTACTCCTATATACCCTAGTATCTTGTATTGATCCTACTAGTCTTCGGCTTACAATAAAAAAAATCAATAAGGTTTGCTGTCTTACTATCACGTGAATACCATGTTAACTTAATGGCCATTTTATGACCAAACACCGTATAGGTTTTATCTAGATTATTATACCTACAAAATTGCAGCAGTCTGTAGCCATTACTGTTTTATTTTCCTACACCAAGTTTATCAAGACTAGGATACGATCGATCCCTATTTCTACCGACTTGGGCGTTAAAATGTCCTAATGAAAACAACAAATTTCTTCCTGGGACTCTGTCTATTTGCTCCTGTTCTGAGTCACAACTATCTTCATCAGTCAGTTATACAGGAGCATATACTACTATAACTGATAGCCTGAACTTTTTAGTCATGAAATGAGCGATTAGTATTCTACTATTCATACCTCCTCAGCCTAAACAAGACTTAGCAGCGTCCATATTCATCATGAGCCCTACTCCCTTTCTATGTACTGGATCCTTCCTGCCTGAATAAATAAATTCTATTTCACCAAATTTCATACCTTCTATCCCTGGGATGTGAGTTGCTGAAACTCCTAATAAGTCCAGTCCGAACAGTCTGATATCGTCACTCAAAATGTCGAAACGATAATTATTTTTTACCGTCGTAACATTCCAAGTTCCAATTTTCACATTCCTGAAATCATATAAATTATTTTGGCCTCAGAAAAAGCAATGGTCCCGGACATACGATCAGCACATCTCGTCAAGTCTACACCGAAGCGCTTAAGCCAGCTTAGAACCGGACAGCAAGAAATCCCGGGAACTTCCAGTATCTTGGCCTCGAAATTCGATTGATAATTTTTCCACGCTGAAGATACATCATCCTCCGTAAGTTCAGAAGTAGTGAAGAAAAAATACTTCTTAGGATTTTTTTTTTCTTCTTTTCACTTCTTACAGGATAGGAAGCTTACAGGACAGCCATAGATAGGAAGCTATGAATGCTTCTAAGGATCTAGCGGGTATTAGAAATGCTAGGTCAGTGCAAAGCCATATTCCTGCACAGACTAGCGTGTAGGTAGTTAGAATCAAGAACCTGTAAGAAGAAGAAAAAAGCTATTATTAATACACGGGAGATTTTATAGGGAGGGGGGAATTTTTCCAAAATGTCGATATCGCTGTTTGAGCTGCTGTCACAGACCAAAAGCAATACGACTTCTCGAGACACAGCTCTTTCGACGTAACACAAGTTTGAGTCAGAAATACTGATGGTTTTACCCAAAAGTAGTTCTTTGCAAGACCATCTTACAAAGAAATACTTGGTCCGCTGAGTAAGAGGATCAAAATTTGACCCCCTTCCGCAACTAGAAATTTACAAAGAATAAATGTAATTCATGGCCGGTGGTTTCTTTATAACAAGCCAACGAGTTTGTGACAAAGATGATACTTTCTAAAAAGACATAGTCAAAAAATTTACAGACCCCTGACGACTAAAATCTAGACTCTGTGTATTAGGATAAACATTGTGAAACCAACTCGCATCAAAAGCATCCCTTGTTATTGTGTCGCAAATTAAATGAAGTCAGCTAAATTGTAAGAAAAGGAATGTTATGAAGATTTTTCCAGAATTTTAATTTACTGAAAATTATGTGAATATTCCTCCGGAAACTTAATTTCCTCACTTCAGCTTTTGTCAAAAGCATTGTCTGCTTGAGACAGAGCAATTTCGACCTAGTGCTTGGCGTTTTTTCCACGGAAAAAACGCCCATATGCAAAATTAAGGCCCGTATGCAAAACCTAGTGCTTGGCGTTTTTTCCACGGAAAAAACGCCCATATGCAAAATTAAGGCCCATATGCAAAAACTAGTGCTTGGCGTTTTTTCCACGGAAAAAACGCCCATATGCAAAATTCCACCATATGCAAAATTAAGGAGCCAAAGGAAAAGATTATCAAATAAAAATAATGAAGAAAGTGGAGAAGTTTCAACCTTTCCGTGTAAATCTTGGACAGCGAAATAGCGCTGTCTAAGTAAACAGTAAAATGGGGTATTTACATTATTTACGTTTTTTTCACCAAGGGACTTCGCATAGAAGGAGTTTACGATTTAAATATTGGGCAACTGATGCCCTACTGTTTTGGGGGTGCAATAAGGCAGTAACCTCTCTTTTATCAATGGTAATTTCTATTATCTTTAAATTGGAATGGATTGCTCGTTTCTCTTTCTGTTCGTTTTAACTCTAATTTATTCATTCATAGTTATTTCAAGAAAATTTGATTCCTAGTAACATTCATAGTAATTGACTGTATGCCTGGTAAAAGATTGCTGAGAGTTTTATAAATTAATATTTTATTTTCTGCAGGGTACTACGGAATTTTCTTTATTCACGATCCTGGATCGTTGCGTCAGTTTCATGTATTTTATAAATAGCTAGCGTCGCAAATTCTATAAATATTAAAACAAATCACGAACCAGTTTATTTGCAATAGTTTGTCTAACTATATCTAAACTTCGCTCTTTACTTTCATAAGAAGAAAATTGTTCTTTTTAAATATACATCTAACAAAGAATGATACACCCTTCAATAGTACGATAAATAATATTAGCGGCAAAATAAAATACCATTTTATAAATATTTTAAGACAACATAAGGCCAGGCTATTGAGTTTTAGAAATTATATAAAGTAGAAGTTATTGAAATTAGGGACCCTAATTTCACTTGAAAAGTGAGCAAAAGAGAAACGGCGAAATTTTAGGAAACGTCAGACATTTAATACCAGAATTGAACCATTGACCAGTAGTTTAATTATTATCTAGCTGTTTCATCTAAACTGTTCGAATCATTATCTAGCTGTTATCTAGCCGATCTAACGTTGTCTATTGAATGTGAAGGGGGGCTCCAGAATCAATTATGCGACTCAAGTGATGAGCTTAGTTTTATCGTCAGACTATCTGTGATTCTATAGTGTATTTTTTGGCTGAGAATGATTATTTATTAGCAGTCGCAAGTAATCAATCTCTTATTTAATCGTAGAAACAAGCAGTCCAATCTTAGCCCCAAGTTGTTGCAATTACAAGTATTCACAGTCGCAGTCACAAGTAGTCTCAGTCACAAGTAATCAGAGTCCCAAGTAGTCGCGTATGACGTGTATCACAAGTAGAGTTGCAGTCATGTACACGAAGAGTAGTCGTGGTCACAGTAGTTGAAGTTGTCGGTTGCAAAGAAGTTGCGGAAGCAGATTGCATATAGTCTTTTGTTACGATAAAGTAAAGTTCAAATAGGGATAAATCCTTTTATTAGACTGTGATAATTCACAAAAAATACTGGATATTTCGGTCACATGTACACTGACCGTCATCAGCAGAAATAGAGTATTTCTGCCGATGAGGGTTACTGTACATGTGACCGAAACATCCAGTATTTTTTTTAATACTGGAGTAGTAATTGTCGCAGCAGAAGCAATAGTATTTGTATCTGCATTAATAGTACTAGTATGCACATAGTGGTTTTTGATTAGCTCGAGGTCTGTAGTGGTGGCAGTAGTAGTAGTACCTGTGTTAGCAGTACGCACAAGGTGCCTTTTTGCTTTTCAACTTCCCCTGACAATTGTCACCCCTATAACCTTAACCTAAGCAGAAGCTGTAGCGGTTGTAGTAATAGCAATATCATGCAAATAAACTATTGCTTTTATGTTAGTTCAATATCCCCCTAAACAGGTCTTAACAGTTTCCACTTAACACTAGAAGTTGTCCGTACAATATTGCTGATAGGCCCTATTGATAACCTGCATAAAGATAGTATTTTGATTTAACTTGACATCCACCTCAGAATTTCATGAAAGTTTCACATTTTAAACCATAGCTTTAGTAAAAGCTGTAGTGGTATTAATAATAACAGGTATGTATTGTCGTTTGATTATTTCAATATTCCCCTCAACATGTCCTGAGACTTATAACTTCATCCTCTAGAGATATTGTTGATAGGCTCTATCGATAAGCTGCATAAACATAGCACTTTGATTTAGCTTAACATCCACCTCAGAATTTCATGAAATTTTCACATTTTAAACCTTAGCTTTAGTAAAAGCAGTAGTAGTGTTAGTAATTTTATGCACGTATTGCCTTTTGATTATTTCAATATATCTCTTGACATTTTCTGATGCTTACAACTTCATCCTCTAGAGATATTCCTAATATGCTCAACTGATAACATGCATAAAAACGGTGTGTTCTTATTTAGTTCAACACCCCCCTGTGCACTTCACATTGATACCCTTTGCCTCAGTGGAAGCAGTATATATATTATTAGAAACATAGTAGTATTTAAATAATGCCTTCTGCTTTGGTCAACATCCTCCCAAAAAGTTTCAGCTTAATATCTCTTATATGGCTGATACTCCTTTTTGACAACTGGTATGCATATAGTGTGTTTTAATTTACTTCAAAATTTTCTGGAAACTTCACCCGTATAGCCTAATAAGTAGTATTATTATGCACACTCTGTCTTTTGGTCAGTTCAACCTCCCCCCTCCCCCCTCAACATACCCTGAGAGATTCAGCTAAGTATTCTAAGCCGTTCTTGAGATATTGCTCACCCCCCCCCCCCCTTTTGACAAAATATATACACATAGTATGTTTTCATTTAGTTCAACAAGTATCACCTGTGTAACCTGAGCCTTAGCAGAGGTAGAAGCAGTAGTACTAGTATTGGTAGTGCTAGCAATAGTAGATGTATTAACCACATACACCCATCAATATACACTGATCGTTTCCACTCAGTGTTATAAGCCTTTCCTGAGATATTGCTGATAGTCTCTATTGATAAACTGCATATAAAGTGTATTGTGATTTAGTTCAATACCCCCCTTGAGATGACTGAAATTTGCAGCTAGATGGCATAATAGAAAAATATTGTACTGGCATGTTAATAAATTTAGAGGGAGTATTCAATCAGGACTTGTCCCAGTTAAAGATAGAAACGGGGCCACAATTAGTGATAAGGAAAGAGTTAAAGAGAGATGGGCAGAACATTTTGAGAATGTGCTAAACCAAGATAGATTAGCAGGAAAAGATGTAGAAGAAAATGAAAAAGTTTGTGATACCTTGGATGTGAAGGAAGATTTGTTTTGTGAGGAAGAATTAGCGACACTACTAAAAGGGTTAAAAAATAATAAGGCTTCAGGTGTTGATAGTGTGGTAAATGAGTTTCTTAAATATGGGGGCTCTGAGGTTCGAATTAAGTTACTGAAGATTATGACCATGATTTCAGGAAAAGGGGAAGTACCTAAAGATTTTAAGAAAACTTTAATCGAACCACTGTGTAAGAAAGGTGATAACAGTGAGTGTGATAACTATCGAGGAATTAGTCTGATCTCCCAAGGTAGCAAATTACTTAGTAATATGGTACTTTTGAGACTGAGAGATGCTGTCAAGGGTGGATCCAGGATGTTTTTTTCGGGGGGAGGGGCAAAATAGGTTGTTTCAATAAATTTGCGGTAGGAGCAAGTATAATTAACGCAATTTTGGGCTAATTAAGTAAATTACACTACTTTAGAGGTGCCCCCTTCTCCCCTGGATCCACCACTGGATGCTGTAGACAAAGTCTTAAGAGAAGAACAGTGTGGTTTTAGAAAAGGTAGACGAAGTTTCGACGAAATTTTCACTCTTAGGTTAATAATTGAGAAGTGCCTGAGTTTTCAAACACCTTTGATCCTCAGTTTTATAGATTATGAGGAAGCTGTTCGATTCTGTTGATAGAAGAGCATTAGCAAAGGTCTTATCCTTGCATGGTATACCAGACAAATGCATTAAAGTGATTAGTGCTATGTACGGGAATAGCACTGCTGCGGTTAAGGTAGGAAATGCTGTTAGCAGCTGGTTTTGTATTAAATCAGGAGTTAATCAGGAGTGATGGACTTCGTCTTAAGGGGCACAGGAGACCAAGGAATCAGATGAGGAGGAAAAACTCTCCTGGACTTAGAGTATGCTGATAATTTAGGCATCCTAGATGAAAGTGTGAGCAAAATGAATGAACTTTTAGAGGTTTTGCGAGTTCAGGGTGCTAGAATAGGTTTGAAAATTAATGTTAAGAAGACTAATTCACTAAGGCTAGGAATAAGTGTAGATGAAAAGGTGACGTTGGGTAACGAAAAGATTGATCAGGTTGGCAGCTTCACTTACCTTGGTAGTAATATTAATAAAGACAGTAGGAGCATTGAAGATGTTAAAAGAAGAGTAGTCAAGGTTCAGAGTGTTTTTTTGCAGTTAAAAAAAGTTTGGAAGAATAGGAAGATAAATTTGCAAACCAAGATTTGAATATTAGAAGCTACAGTGGTCAAATATGGCTCTGTAGGATGAGCGCTCCCAAAAGCTGATGAGGATGTGCTAGATGTTTTCCAGAGTAATTGCCTACGGATTGTTCTGGGTACCTGGCTGACTGATCGTATTTCAAGCAGTAGGCTGTACCAAAAATGTGGTTTAATCCCGCTTTCTAGGGCTATAATGAAAGAAAGATTGAGATGACTTTGTGCTGTGGTGAGGTGTTAGTAGTAGTAGTAGTAGTTTAACCTTGTAACCTAGGTCTTAGTAAAAGCAGTAGCACTAGTAGCAGCATACACATGGTGCCTTTTAATTAATTCAGCATTCCCCTCAACATTTGCTGAAAGTTTCAACCATAGTTTATAGAATTATCCAGTAAGTTTATCGCAGATCATTTCTGGTCTTCATTCTCGGTACGAACAAAAGCTCCTCCCACTTCTTTCTGCATTAGCGGGTTACTTGTTTCCGATTATTTCTATTATAACTGTAAGTTTTTCGTCCAAGAGGGTTACAAAGTGCATTATTCGTAATAGCGGGTTGTCACTTGTTTCCGATTGTTTCGCGTCTGACTTGTCTACCCGTGAAAAGATCTGATGCCGCTTATGTTTCTATCTGCAAAAACGTTCTCTGGAGCACTCGCACCTTGGTCCGGGTTTTTATAATGGGTGAGATAGGGAAAGATCATACTGGATAATTATATAAACTGTGGTTTCAACATAGTAAACCAAACATGTTTGTGAAACGCTGTATTGATAACTTGCATAAACACAATATGTTGTAATTTTAACATAACACCTCCCTTAACATTTCCTGAAAATTTCACATCAATACCATTACACTTAGCAGCAGTAACAGTAATAATAGCAATAGTGTTAGAAGTAGACAGAGTATCAGTAGCATGCAAACGATGGATTTGGTTTCTTCAAAGTCCTCCCTCCCTCCAAAAATTTTCGACTTAATATCCTAAAACGAACCTCAGATATTGCTGGCACTGTTTTTTGTTAACCTGCCTGCACATATGTTTTGATTTAGTTCAACGTCCCCCTGAACATTCCTTAAAATTTTCAGCTTAATGCCCCTAGCCTCAATATTAGTAACACTGGCAGAAAAAGCAGTAGCAATAATATACACCTAGTACTTTTTCGTTAGTTCAACATCTCCCTCAATATGCCCGGAGAATTTTTTCTTGATATTTTCAGTTGTTCCTGAGATACTTGTGCTCTTTCTATTATACTAAATCAAAAGTGTGTAAGTGCATCCATGTTTTCAAAATAGAATTAATACAATGTCTTATGAACAGAAATTGGTGTTGTTTTTTTTTTCTTGGAAAGTCGAGGTGTGAAACTAAACCAAAATATACTACGTCTATCCAAATTTTCGAAAGGGTGTATATTGTCAAAAATTATAGAACATTTTTGTCAGACATATCCATAGCAGGCTAAAATTTAGATTTTCGGATATTTCTCATATAGAGAAAAACCAAAAAATCGTTTTAAAACTCTTCTTCCATAAAAAAAAATCCTCAGAGAAAATTAAAGAGCTGTTAAACCAAATATGAGCAGAAATAAAGTCAAATATTTTTTTAAGGTTAAAAATATCATAAACCACTATGAACAAATAAATGAAACCCAAAGCGAAAAGAAATTACAATAAAATTCCAGTGAAACTCAAAACGATGGGGGGGGATGACACCCCCCCATGCCTTCTAAAGACCAGACCATAGCTTTAACTATTCAAAACAATCAAAACTTCTAGGAATGAATACTAATGTGTATATTAAACTGTTTATCCATATTCATTTCTTTTTTTTTAGTAATCATAGTTACGGTGGTGTCTTTTTTTAATTTTTCAATATTATGAGAAATAAAACCGCATAGCATGACATAGAGATTGTTTTCATTAAAATGCAAATTATGTTCTGTTCTAGTCCAAAGAACTTATAATAATGTCTCTAGGGATGACACAATCCCCCAGCGCCCTGAGGATAGGGTTGTAAGTTATTTAATGAGGGTATATAAGGTTTTTATTGAATGGGCGGTCGTATAAACATCAGATGGAGCTTGTTTGATTTGAAATAGGAAGTTACAGTGGTCCTTTAAGAGTCAAAGTGATTTGAAATCAAACAGCCCCCCCCCCCTCCAGGCTCAGCATTCGCCTTAACACCTCCAATCAAAATTTGGAGATAGCAATTTTATACATCGTAGTTGAAGGTTTCGGAAATTATGTCTGCGAGGAATACAACCCCCTCCCCATCCTACAGCTCTTAGGGAAATGGTTGTAAACTATGTCCTTGGGGCATATAAGATTCTTATTAAAGAAAGGTCATATATGATCTGGAGGGGATTTATTGGATTGGTAATCATAAGTTCTAGTGCCCTTTTTAAGAGTCAGTGATTAAAGCGGAGCTACCCCCCCCCCCACTCCACGAACACACAAACACGTCGTGTTTTCCTGAGATGTATCCAATAGATATTTTGAGAGAGTCCTTTCATTCAAATAGTCGAAATATCATAAAACAAGGCTTTTGAGATTGATACAAACAACCAGAGCCTGAGGGCAAGGGTTATAAGTTATGCCCCTGGGGCGTTTCAGGTTCTTATGGAAGGGATGGTTGTATAAGCTTTAGAGTTGGCTCATTTATTGAAATTTAAAGCTCTAGATCCCTTTTAAGAGTCAATAGCGATGGAGATCAAGCAGCCCCCCCCCCCAACCCAACTACTCCTCTCTTCACAAAGTGCATCTGATTGAAATTGTGCGATGGTAATTTGGTTTAAAGTAGTCCAAAGAATGCTTCCAGGGTTGACACAACCCTACAGGACCCTGGGGCAAGGGCTTTAAGTTAGGCCCCGGTAGCATATAAGGTTTTTACGGAATGGATGGTCGTGTTAAATTCAGATTGGTTTCATTTGATTTTAAATTGGAAGTTATAATGCCCTTTTTAAGAGTCAAAGTGATTTGAGAGAACCCCCCCCCCACGCCCATCATTTCCCATAATAAATATCCAAACGAAGTTTTGAGACATCAATTTTTTCAGCATTGTTGAAAGGTTCAGTAATTATGCGTGGCAATAGTTGTAGTAGCATTAGTAGCAGTATGGAAATAGCACCTTTTTTCAACATCCCCTTCAACACACGATGAAATTTTTAACTTAATACCATCAACTGGTCCTGAAGCATTGCTGATACCTCCTCTTGACAACCTGTATGGGCATAGTGTTCTTCGATTTATTTCAATACAGCTACAACAATGCCCAAATTTTTGCCTTAATACCCTTAGGTCTATTAGTTTTAGTAGTAACACCAGTAAATATAGTAGTAGCAGTAGGAGTACAGTTAATAGTAGTAACGGTAGCAGTAGTTGTAGGAGTAGAAGCATTAGCATTATGAGGCAAATATTGTCTTTTGGTTAGTTCAGCATCCTTTACAACAAGCGTTGTAAGTTTTAATTTCACACACGAAACTGTTCCTAAGATATTGCTGATATGCCCTTTTGACAACCTGCATACAGATGGCAGGTTGTCATCCATACAACAGAAATATTCTCTGAAAATTTCACCTTCATAGGTTTTGGATTGTGAGCTAGCCAGAAAACACTGTGTTTCTGTCTAATACAAATACAAATGAATGAATATGCATTGTCAGTTTAATAAACATATACTGATATTTAGTAATCAAAATGTTAATATTATTTGATTTATTAAAGTTATAAAAGTAAGAACATTTATATTTTTTTCAGTAAAGTGCAAATTTTGTCCTGGCCTTGGGAAAGCATAGGGGTTTTGAACCCTACTTATGTTAATTTCTGCTCTTTTTGAGTTTGAGTCGGTTATTTATGGTAATTTCTGTTCGTTTTGGGTTTCATTTATTTATCGATGCTGATAAATGCGGTAGTTTTACGCTTGGTAGATTATTTGATTTTATTTTTGCTCATTTTTTGTTTAATGGAGTTCTTTACTTTTGTTTGAAAAACTTATTTTGTGGAAAAAGTTTTTTTAATTAATTCACAAAATATCCGACTGACATCGTCTCTCAAGCAGCAAGCAATAAGCTGTACAAAAAATGTGGCTCAGTCCAACTTTCTAGAGGTATAATGAGAGAAAGGATGTTCCGCGGAAAGGATGACGAATTGCCAAAGATCGTCCTTTTGCTCTTAATAGCTTGAGGTTTCCTCCTACAGGCTGTCTAATTGGTTCTGAAATGCCATAGCTTGACTACTACTATTATTACTACTTCTAACAACTCACTGCAGCACCAAGCCAGCTTATGCCAGCTGTGCCTTTCACTCAGACAATCTGTCTCGGCTGTTTCTCTAATTAGCCATGGATTGATGGCAGCTTGATTGATGGCAACTAAGGCCAATACAGCTACAAACGCAACTTATGTGTCTAAACCAATTGAAAGTCTCCCTGCTTACACTCTCAAGAAGCTATCAATTTTCTTAAATCTTTCCTCACAAAATTCCTCCATCCCATTTAGGGACGACTTGCTTTTGGATTGGCCCTAGACGATTGGTCGACTTGGACGATCTTTGGGAACCTGTCCTCATCCACAGAAAGTATCCTAGCTCTCTCAACCTTTCTCTCATTGTAGCCCTCAAAAGTGGAATAGAACCACATTTCCTGTACAGCTTCCTGTTTGAGATACGGTTAGTCAGTCAGATACCCAAAACATCCATAGACAGTTTCTCTTTAATTTCTCTTAGCAAATCCTCCTCTATTTTTCGGAGTGCCGATGCTTCAGAACCATACTTAACCACTTTCATCACCTTAGTTTCCAATATTCAAATATTGGTTAGCAGACTTATGTTCCTATTCTTCTAAACCCTTTTTAACTGTCAAAAACACCCTGGCTGGGCCATGCTATTTCACTTTTAATATCTTCACTGCACCTACTGTCTTTACTAATAATACTTACTAGGTAAGTAAGGATTGATAGATTTTCTTATTAACCAACAGTATCTTCACTTATTCCTAGTCTTAGCAAATTAGTCTTCATAAATTTGATTTTTAAACCTATTCTTTGGACCCTAAATTCGACAAATCTCTAAAAGATTAAAGCTCTAAAAAGTAAGCATTCTTTTGATCATGATGGTATACATTCAAACCATATAAAATGGACATCCCCCAAAGCAATCCTTCTTCTCGCTACTCTTTTTACTACTATTCTTTCTTTTGGAGTTCTTCCAACTAGCTTTTCTCGTGCTACCACTTCACCCCTTTCAAACAAAGGAGGGAATACGAATCGATGTTCTGATTACAGGCCGATTACTGTTTCGTGCCAGATTAGCAAAGTTTTTGAGATAGTTTTATTAAAGTATCTGGAGTCTTGTAACCAAGGCCTGAATCAAATTGGGTTCCGTAAGGGGCTAAGCATGGATGTTGCTCATACCCTCCTTTCAAGAATAATATCCTTTTGTAAGCAATGGGATAGAGTTTATACACTTGCGTTAGATTTTGCGGCGGCGTATGATGCAATTATCCATTCTTAAGCTATGATTGCGCTTCTGAAGAATAATGTCCCACAACCAGCAGTTTTGGTTTTAAAAAAGTGGTATGGCTCCTCTCGTATTCGTATTAAGTGGAAGAATCAGTTTAGTGATTATAATGTTAAGTTACGTAGGGGGCTGAGGCAAGGAAGCATTATTTCTCCTTTGATTTTCAATATTACTGTTTCGGGGCTATTTGATCAAATTCAGTTGACTTTTATTGATGGTAAAGGTTATGCTCTGTCGTGGATTGCTTACGCAGATGATTTACTCCTTTTGAGTCGATCACTTCAGTCACTTCAACAAAATGTAGATTTTTTAGCAAAGGTTTTTAGTGAGCATGGACTTCGTTTTCGCCCTGAAAAGTGTCAGTTTTTAATTCTTGGTCCTAAGGCTAATGATCTCGTTAATTCAGAAATTTCTGTTCGTATTTATGATAGTATTTTAAAACCTTTGGAATCTTTTTTATATTTTGGTGTGCCCTATGGACCAACTTTAGCTCTATGCCTTGCTTCTATTTCTAAAGCAGTTAAAAGTAGAATAGCGTCTAGTTTTGGGGCAGTAATTTGTCTTCGCGATCTTCTTTCTCGGAAATCACTGGCTCGGGTATATAATACTGTCGCTTTGCCTCAGATTTTAATTTTTCATCGCTTCTCCCGTGTTTAAGAAGTAGTAATATTGCGCATGTAAAAACCACATTTTTTAATTTTGCCAAGTTCCTTTGCCGCTTTTCTAGACCTGAATCAAATACTTTTTTAATGAATACATATAAAAAAACCCTGTTGATGTTTTGGAGAAAAAGCAAAAGAAATTTTTATCCAAATTACCTCTTTTTTCTCATAATTTATATAAAGCTGCGCATGAAGCGTAATTAATTTTTTTTTAATTATTATTTTTTTATCTTTGATTTATTAATTATTGAATTAAGTGTTCATTTGTGAAGTGTTAATTTATTATTTATTGAACGAAGCGTTAATTTGTGATGTGAGTTTGATTGAAGGCCTTTTCGTACTTGTTGTTATATAGTTTAAAAGAATTTTATAGCCTGCTGATTAGCGGTTATTTTTTTTTTATTTTACTCTTCGTATTCGGAGGAAATAAAAAGTTTGAATTGAATTGAATTGTACCCCCTAGAACAAAGTCAATAAAAATGATCCATATTATTAATGGGGTAGAGCGCAACCCTGCTTTACTCCTGAGATAGTACGAACCCAGCTACTAACCTAATTTCCTACTTTAAGCAATGCTATTTTTATACACAGCTATAATTACTTTAGTGTATTTATCTGCAATACATTGCAAGGATAGGACCTTCGCTAAAGCTCTTCTGAATAACTAACATTCTATTATTAATACCTTTCCAACATAAACAAGACTTGGTATCTTCCTTATTCATCATGAGCCTTACTGCCTGCCTGTGCATCCCATCCTTCTTTCCTGAGTAAATAAATTGTATCACCTAATTTTGTTCCTCTTACCCTTGGGATATGAGGTTCTGAAACTCCTAATAATTCCAGTTTTAAGCTTTTAACGTTGTAACATTCCAGTTTTCATATTCTTTAAATCATTATGGCCTTAGGAAAAGAAATGGGCCCAGAACTAGTGCAAGAAAGGGAGTATCATATCTTCTCAAGTCTACAGGAAGTGCATAGAACCGGACATCAAGAAGTTCATGAGAACTCCAATTGGATGGAGGCTTTGTGCAATCCCAGGCGTGTCTTGGTCAAAACACGGTTTTCTACTCTTAGCGATGATTTTCTATTAAAAAGGGTCAAAATCCCGCAGAGTCAATCTCAAGTCTATTACCTCTAACCGAAAAACCAACAAAGAGAAAAATCTCAGTGAAAAAAAAAAAAACAAAAACAAACGAGACTGCGGCCAGTGGAGAGAAAAGAAACGAAAAATGTAAAACAACGCCGATATTTCGCCTGTATCCAAACAAGGCGTCTTCAGCCCGAAACAAACACAAGAGGAACAAGATAAATAAAAAACAAGCTAAAACTAAAAAACCAATAAAACCACCACCAAAAAAAATATATATACAATTGGCACAAACTGATCCACGTAGGGAAAGGATGCTATTATAGAGTTACTTCAGTGAGAACACCAGAAAAACTGAGGAAAAATAAAAAAAAACTGGAAATTACTTTAATTATTCTGTTGTGAAATAATCCTTTTATTGGCTATCATTGAAGCAAATCGTTTGGGTCTAGCAGGTAAAATAGTCCCCTGGTGATTATTTAAAATCTTAACTCCCTTATTGACTGTTGATTCACTCTTTAGAAGGTTATCATAAATTGGGTCAATATTTAAACTACATGTGTCCCTTTTTATCGCATGGTTAGCATATATATGTTTTTTATTATTTCTATGGCTTCTCTCACCCATTGTGTGTACCCCTTATCATTTGAAATAGCTAAGTCCTCATCAAATTTTACAAAGTGATCTGGTTGAAACCAAATATGTTCTGCTAAAGCTGAAACAAAAGTTTCCGGAGGCTTGCTTAATTGTAGGCATTTTTCTATTGAATTTCGATGTTCAATAAATCTTTCAGCAAATTGTTGGTGAGTCCTACTAACATTGAACTTCCCAGCAGAACACTTTATACACCCCACTTACTAAATTTCCCCGGGTTAAATCCTTACCAGAACTAAAGAAACTACCCATTGGCCTCAAGGATTGAAAACATGTATCAATGTTAAATTTACGCAAAATCCGTGAAAGTTTCTCATCCAAACCTATGTACATATGGCAATAAAATGAAACTTTTTGATACCTTTAAATCTAAAGACTGAGAAACCCAAATAACCCTACTATCATGTTTAACACGTCTATTTTCAAATATTTTGTCAATGAACTTAATTGGGTAATTGTTACACAACAAAATATCCCTCAAGTATAACAATTCCTAATCCAGGAATTCCTGGGAACACATTTCAGAAGCTCTATCCACTAGTGAAATTACAACCCCCCGTTTCACTGACATAGGGTGGCAAGAATGAAAATTCAAATACTTATCATTGTGCGTAGGTTTTCTATAAATCGAGAAAACTAAATGGAGATCCAGACCGGATTTGAACCGGAACTGGATTTGAATTGCCAATCGAATGAGCCTTTTTTGAAGTTTCTACGACAACGCCAGTAGTATGTACATATTGAATTTGCCAAGGCCCCTAGGAATTTCAACGTTATTCTATAGAAGCTCTACATCTTTTCAAAGAGATTCAGAGCTCCCTCACATGGCATTATACTATGTTCCATCTTGTGCTACTTGGGATTTGCATAATATGTTATGAAGGACAATTTTTTCTGACATAATTTACGTAGACTAGATTTCTATTTCATGATATACATGTCTTTTAGGGTAAATCCGTGTCAGAAAACCGGAGCGTCTTGTTTAGCTGCCAATATATATATCAACTATTTTTTTTGTATATATTCAGGTTTCAGATTAGAATTTCCTACAGTTTGAATAGTTCATTCAATCTACTAGTATCAATATTTTTGCAATCATTTACATAGATATGGAATATTTTAAGCGACTTCTGGTGAGTAAAATTTTCTAATTATTATAATAAAAAGAAATCTATTTTTTTTTTGTCTCGCCATTAAGTTAAGGAAGAATTTCCTTACTTACGCTTTTTTTTCACCGTGCTGTTAGCTCTTTTAAAAAGCTTCATTCTTTTAAATATTAAACAGTCCATGTATTTCAATTTTAGTAAATATTCAAAAAAAAGAGGGGTAGAATAGATATCTCTTTTGAAAATGCTAAAAAAAAAACTTAAGTGTATAGGGTGAGATATAGGCTAGAGGACGAACCATTTATATACTCAATAATTTTTAGTTTAGGCTATGTCCAGAAGACTTTTTCTTCCTTTTTCTGTGATTTTAAGTATTTCGTAATTTAGGTATATAAGTTTTAAAAGCTTTGCATAAAAAAAAACGTTTTACTAGTAAATTCAAATTTCAGGGGGACTTAGCCCCCCTCCCCTCCAACAAAACAAAATCTTAAAATATAATGAATATATTCGATAGAAAACGCAAAGTATGCTATTTTTTTCCATTTAAATAAAATCTCTCCTCCCCTCTCCTTTGGTTACGATTGTAAATGTCTTGGAACAGTTCTTTTCATTCAAAAAAATGTCATTTTCCCATCGTGTTTTTAAAATGAGCTTTCTTTATCAGCTTAAATAGAACCACCTGTGTTTAACCTTTTTACAAGAGGGGATAATTTCAAAACAACATTTAACATGCGTCTTATCGGCGTTAAGATAACAAAAGGATAGTGATTAAGACGGGGGGGGGGGCTTTGTCTAATTCTAGTCGGAAACTCAGAATTAATAGGGGGGAGGGGCAAGATGGAATGATGCCACATTCTGTGTGTTTTTAGTTTGTTTTTGGTCAAATTAGACGGATATTTTTCAATTGTATTTGATGAAAGAAAATGGATTTCACAGATGATTAAGAGGCTTTTATAAAAATATATGACGGAGAAGAGGGGGGGATGTTTTTGAAATCCCCCTTCCCTCCAAACTCAAAATTTTCCAAAATTTTACTTTAAAAGCTTTTCTTTTTAAATATTTCATTACTAAATTTTTCTTCTTTTTAAGAATGTTGAGGTGGATTCATGCAATTACCCTCCCTCCGAAAAGAGACCAAGATGGGATGATATCACATCGATGCAAGCTGCAAGACCATCAGTCATCAGATATGTTAGTTCCAATACAAGTTCGATGGACCAGCCAGGAGCCTCTCAAGCCAGTGTCAGCTCTACACAAAGCTCTATGCAACCTGGCAGAAAATTCAAGAGAGAATGGATAGATTCTCATAATGCATCAATCTCATCCAATCTAGATCGGGAGGACACTCCTCTTCATGCTTTGCCAGGGACTTCAGATGTACAAGTGCAGTCAGAATTTGTAAATGTATATTTTTTTTTCTTTCCGTATTTTCAAAAATAAGGCAAATTTTCTCAAGCGCGTAACTTTTGATGAGTAAAACTTAAATTTGTTTCTAAACTATTCTATAATAATCCTATTTCATTACCATTAACCAAATTAGCAGTATATAAAAGAGTGGTTATAACACAGAAGTAGCAAATAGCTTATCATACTTTTCTATAGATTTATAAAACCTTACCTCTAATTTCTCTTTTAAGCAAGATGTTTTCTAATGCAAAAATCCAATTATTTCTTTAAACAAACTCTATATAAACAAATCACTATTTCACAGTTGACAATTGAACAACCATTCTTAAACTGGGATGTGTTTTTGCGCTTAGCATTGTGCGTATTTAATCCTTTTATCAAAATAACCCATCGGGAATGTTGAATATTAATCCGACAGGTATAATTTGAATGTTAATCGCTCGCTACAAAGTGGGGTTTCAAATAACCAGATGTTTTTATCTTAGATGAAGAGAGATTTTAACACAGGAAAAATCGCATAAATTGTTTCCACAGCGCATTTCTATCTGACGCTGTTTCCGCAGCACGTTATAGGCTAATGGAATATAGGCTAAGGGGTTAGAAACTCAATTTCAACCTGTAAGAATATTTCAGCGTGTGTGTGTGTGTGTGTGTGTGTGTGTGGTGTGTGTGTGTGTGTGTGTGTGTGTGTGTGTGTGTGTGTGTGTGTGTGTGTGTGTGTGTGTGTGTGTGTGTGTGTGTGTGTGTGTGGTGTGTGTGTGTGTGTGTGTGTGTGTGTGTGTGTGTGTGTGTGTGTGTGGTGTGTGTGTGTGTGTGTATGTGTGTGTGTGTGTGTGTGTGTGTGTGTGTGTGTGTGTGTGTGTGTGTGTGTGTGTGTGTGTGTGTGTGTGTGTGTGTGTGTGTGTGTGTGTGTGTGTGTGTGTGTGTGTGTGTGTGTGTGTGTGTGTGGTGTGTGTGTGTGTGTGTGTGTGTGTGTGTGTGTGTGTGTGTGTGTGTGTGTGTGTGTGCGTGTCTGTGTGTGTGTGTGTGTGTGGGTGTGTGTGTGTGTGTGTGTGTGTGTGTGTGTGCGTGTGTGTGTGTGCATGCATGTGCGCGTGTGTATGTGTGTTATTAACAAAATTTGTAATTTATTATGCATTGTTTTGTAAATAATGCTATAAGCAAAAATTTGTAATTTATTACGCATTTGTTTGATAAATTCGAATCCAATTAAGAAAAAAAAATTATACCGACAGGTATAATTTTAATGTTAAACGTTCGTTACAAAAGTGGGATTTCAAATAATCGGATGTTTCTATCTTAGATGAAGAGATATTAACACAGGAAAAAAGGATTCTTAATAATTTAATTTGTGACAACGCGGTGTTATCAAAAACATTATTTGGGCGAAACCGTTTTTTGGACATTTTAGGCAATTATTTCGACGAAACAGTTAGAGACATTTAGAAGATGATTTTAGAACATGTTTTCGAAAAGGATTTGAGGCTGAAACTCTAGGGTCGTTATAATACACAAGTTCTATTTGAATAGTGTTATGAAGTCCTCTACCCCAAGTCGAAAGGCCTCCAATCCTCTTACCCCAAAGGAAGCTCCCGATCCCCAAAGGTCCTCCCCGGAGCTCTAAAAAGGACCATCCAGCATTTTAATTGCACTTTAATTGTTGATATGGAAGGAGAAAAAAAAGTTCTTCGCTTACAATGATTTATTTAGTCCAGGTTAACTACGTCCAGCACTTCAATCAAATCCGTCGCCAAACGAAATAGGAAAATTCGGATTGTCGAGAAAGTTACACCAACACCAGCAACCAATGTATGGGATTCATGCCCATTAACCGAGGCTGAAGAGCAGTGCTTCATAGAACATACTGCATCGGTTGAACGATGGTCGGATTTTATTGAGAATTATAATCAAGAGGGACAGGCACTAGAGTTGGATCCCTATTTTGCATTTTTATTCTGAAATTTTTTTTTTTTAATAAAACTATTAGTTTTATATATCATTCTCTTGTTCTAACTTATCCTCTAAGAATAAGACTTCATTTTCCTGACTAAAACAATATATATATTTTTAAAATGTTCAGTTGTCATTAAAAAAGACATATGCCAATGTAACTTTTTTCTTCTTCTTTTAATTGTTCAGGTGGTGGGACAATGACTATGAAAAATTGACATAGTTTATTAACTTTATAAAAATAATGGTTATTTCATATAGAAAATAAAACCTTTCTTCTACAGATTAATGAAATAGCACTGCCGTTGGATAATGAAACAACTGAATTTACAGGACCAATTCTATCACCGCCAATGGAGTTCAGAGACGAACCTACATTAGTTGTAGATAATATGGAATGGCAAGGGGGTTTCCTTAACGATGTTTTTTTTTGGGGACATTGCTAGCCTAGACGATTTAACTTGTGATATCGATATGACAGAGGATTCGGACTGGGTAGATAGATTTATGCATGAACATTTAGGCGATGTTACTAGTGCAAGTGAACCGGGTCCTCGTAAAGAAATTACATCGCAGGACAATACAGGCTGGCTTGATCAATTGTCCCCAAACACCTTGGAATATGTACTAGGGGACCTCGTGTCATCTCCAGCCATTGCAGTTGCACAGACGGGGGGTATTGACAATTCTATGTCACCCCCCCACCATTTCGCTTAATGATACAACAATGCAAATTTTTGGGCCTAATTCTTCCGGGGACATTTTTGATGACAACTTTACTATTAGTGAATTGGATCCTGTACAAATAGGTGCAGGACATGAAAATAATGCTATGTCCTCGGAATTACGTGCATTTTATTTGTTAGAGTCTACTCTAAGTCACATACAAACATATAGGGTAGATTTTAACCCTCCCAAGGAAAACGCGATTGACGGGAGCATTATTTTAACTGACCCTGTGAATGTTCTCCATAGCTACATCGACAGAATTCGAGCGCAAATTGAGATTCAGATTCAGAAATGGGGGGGTCAAGGGGGAGTTAAAGCATCAGTGAACCAAAAAGTTTATTTACAAAAGGGAACATCCGGGGATATTTTTTATTTTCATTTTTCAACTGGCAACCAGACTTTTTACCCAGGTCTAAACAAATTTGAAGACAACTTTTTCAACTGGGTAAATAAATTGATATCAACTTCGGACACGTTTAATGAGAGGGGAAGTGGGTCCACCATTTTATACATTGAACACATGGATCTGAATCTCAGTAGATTAAAAAAAAAACTTTATTTTAAGGGGAGGGCGGGGTAAAAGAATAAAATGCCACCCAGATTTGTCGGCTACGGGAGGGGTTCAGGGTTTCAATTTTGACACGGGGCTACAATGCTTTAAATATGCATTTTTAGCAGCAGCCCATAAAACATTATATAATGAGTCAACAATGAAAAATCTCGAGAGCCTTGCACATAACGGTGGAAAAAATTTCCCTAAAGTAAATTTTGATTGTTTAGAGGGGAAGTATCAAGTGTCCTTGAAAGAAATAAGCATATTTGAAAAAGCAAATGAAATTCTTGGGGTGGGGGTGGTTGTTCTCCAGTATGACACTGAATTTGTAGATGGGGGAAAAAACCAAATAAAAAAGGGGTTTTGTATTCAGTGAGGACACCGATGGTGGAAAATGTTAAAAATTGGGTATGGGTTATTTACGAGCCTCCCAAAGATGTAAATTCCTATGGTCATTTTTTCCCCATTACAGCAATAAGTCGACTCCTATCCCAAAGCAAGAACAAAGGAGAATGTCTCTATTGCCCCATGTGCCTTTCCTCATTTAGATCCGAGCAAACATTCTCGGATCACATGAGCAATTGCAAAATTCATGGTAATCAAAGAATTGAAATGCCGGCAGAAGGCAAAGATATTTTACAATTTAAAAATTTCCAAAATTCCCTGCTCCAAGTTGATAAAATATCTTTAGATTGTGAAACAAGACTGGTTGAGGTATCAGACCCATCAAAGCCAAATATAGTCAAAAAACACAAACTAGTTGCATGTTCCTACGCACACGCCCGTCGCGATTCCAACAATAAAATGCAGTTGGAAGAGTTTTTTTTTTACTATGGATGAGGAGGGCAGCATGGAAAAGTTATTGGTATCTTTAATAAAAACAGCAAACGGCGCAATTTCACGATTACGTCACACCAACTACCCAATGACATTGTCAGATAAAGAGCAACTGGCACTAGAAAAGGGGACGATTTGCTTGGTTTGTAGAGGTGTTCTTGCCCCAAAAGACGCGGTTCAGGATCACGACCACCTTATTGATCCCAATTCAACGGGAAAAAGTAACTTTCGGGGGTGGGCTCACAATTCATGTAATTTAAAAATTAAACAGCAACTTTTTCTTCCGGTTTTTATACATAACTCTAACTACGATCTGAAGTATGTGCTACCAGCATTGGTGCATCTTCAATGAAAGGAGCAGTAGATAATGCATGGGTGATAGACAGCTTTTCCTACAAAATCATACCTAAATCATCGGAAAAGTTGCTTGTTTTGGAATTTATGTGGAAATTTGTTGAAGCCGACGTTGAGTACACGAATAAAATTCGCTTTTTAGATTCCTACAGTTTTTTCCCCAAATCATTGAGCGAATTAATTCAGGTGCAGAAAAACGATGACGGTTGCAACGCTTTCCCCCTTCTCAAGCAACAATTTCCAAATGGTTTATATGATTTGTTGACGGTCAAGGGCATATATCCTTATGATTATTATTGTTCCATGTCGAGATTCGCCGAGGAAACTATTCCTTCGATTGAATCGTTTTACGACAGTCTACACGATCGTAGTTGCACCCCCGATGAATACAGTTTTGCTAAAAAAGTGTGGGCAGAGGAAGGATGTAAAAATGGGTTTGACTACTGCAAGCTGTATTTGTCGAGTGACGTGTTAACTCTGTTAGACATTATGTGTAAAAATACGGACAAAATTTATGAGGAATTTAATCTTGATTTAGGCTATTATTTTTCATCTCCTCATCTAGTGATGGACCTCATCCTAAAATTTAGTGGGGAAAAAATTGGGCTAATCACAGACATTGATCAGCACCTGTTCATCGAAAGATCAATGAGGGGTGGATTTGTTTTTCACGGGGATCGTATCTTGGAAACTGATCCAACAGGAGAGAAGACGGGGACAAAATCGGATGCAGTTTTCCTTGATGTGAATTCTCTCTACCCCTCTGCCATGTCCCATTATGCGCTACCTTGTGGTGACTATAAATGGCTCAATGACCCTCAAGCTCCCCATTTCCCCAACATTGACTGTGATGAGGAGAATGGACCGGTTGGATGGTTTTTTGAAATTGATGGAGAGATACCTGTCGAACTTCACGATTCAGTAAAGGATTTTGTTTTCCCGTGCATCAATAGACCTGTGACTAAGGATTCTTTGAGTCCTCGCAATAGGCGTTTAGTCGAGGTGGACGGATTGCATTGGTCACCTTCAAAACAAAAACTTATTGCTGATCTTCTGCCAAAAAAATATAGTTGTACATCATGTAGCTTTAAAATGGATGTGCAGCAACGGTTTCAACGTCACAAAGGTTCACAGAGCACTCCAGTTTAGTCAAAAACCCTATCTGAAAACGTTTGTTGACAATTTTGTCAACAAACGTTCTGCAGCGCAGACGAAAGCCGAAAAATAAATTTATAAACTCATTTTGAATTCGGCTTTCGGCAAAATGTGTGAGAGTGTTCGCAATAGGAATCGTTGTGACGTCGTGACCGATCCCGAACAATGTGCTCGAATTATTGCCGATCCAAATTACACTTCCTTCACAATCATTGGCCCAGACATGGTACTATTGAATAGGAAAAAAGACGCATTGTCTCGAATAAAAATATTGCTGCAGGCAGTGCGATCTTGGAGATCTCTAAAAAGCTCATGTTGGAATTCTACTACAATGTGGCTAGGGTACAGTGGCCGGAAAAGGGGCAAGTAGAGGTCTGCTACGGGGACACGGATTCTCTACTGTTAAAAATAAAAACCCCAAATCTAATTGATGATTTGGCGCACGGTGAAATTATCAGCTCACGGATGGACTACACCAATTGCGGTGGTCTTTACCCAGAGCTAGTGAAACGTCGGGCACCAAATCAGCTTTTATTTTTTAAACGGGAAGCGACATGATTTCCCGTGGTATGTTTGTAAGTCCGAAGGTGTACTTTATACAGACAAATGACGAGGAAATCAAGAAACGTTGCAAAGGAGTACCCACGCGCTATGTGGATAAGAATTTCGACATGGACATTTATAGGAATTGTATTGTTCAAAATACAATTCCACGAGCCAAATTGCTGGCAATTCGTTCTCTCAACTACAGAAACTTTACTGTAAATGTAGAAAAAATTGCCATGAGTACCATCTCTGACAAGGTCTATGTTTTTCAAGACGGTGTGACCACCCTCCCCCTTGGTCACTATTTAACTTCAGACCGGGCCGAATGTGTTATCCATAGGGAAAGTCTCGGTTTGAATAAAGTCCTGTAAATTATTTCCTAAAACCTTTTTTTTGGGGGGGGGGGGGCTCGCGGCCCGGGGGGGGGGGGGCGGCCGCCAGTGGGGGGCGCACCGCCACTATCAAAGTTATCTTTTTTTTTTACTTAGAGCAGATTTTTTTTGTAAATGTTTCATTTAAAAAAAAAGTGATATTTTTTTTTCAAGTGCTTTAATCTAATGTTGTATTTTTTCTCTATAAATAAACAAAAAAAAGTATTTATTTAAGTGTTTTTTCTCTGTGTGCCTATGTAAATGTTGTATTTTTTTTATAGATAAATTTAAAAAAAAGTGTATTTTTTCATGTTTAATGTGCTTTTTTTCAATGTATTGTTACTTTTTTTATGCATATAATAAAAGAAAATATGATTCTTTATTCGTCTTCTTCTTCTTGAACAGAGTAGTAGTAGGGAAATTATTTAGTCATTAGACAATTATGGTCTACAGTTAGTTGTCCAGGTGAACTGTTGAGGGGAACATGTATCAATTTAAAACACCATTCAGATCGTTTCTGTGTGGACCGTCAATGTCGGGCGAAACAACACTCTTAACTAAAATAATTAAAAATTGCGATAAAATGTTTGTGGAAAAGCCGAAAAAAATCTACTATTGCTATAGTATTTGGCAGGAGTCATACGATAAAATAAAAGCAATTGCTGCCACCACCATGGGATTGGTGCAGATACAATTCATACAGGGACTTGATGTTTTCAGCATTATTGAACCAAACTCTTGGTTGATCATTGACGATCTGGCTGAATCTATTGAACAATGGTCCCAGAAAATGCTGCAATTGTTTACTGTTCGCTCTCATCATGAACAGATTTCCGTTACTCTGGTTCTACACAATCTCTTTCATCAGAGCAAATGTATGCGAACACTTGCTTTGAACTGCACCTACTATATCATCTACAGAGTTGTTCGTGATTCTAGCTCGCTAATAACCCTCAATAAACAAATCTATCCAGGTGCCCCTAAATTTCTGCTCTCAGCATACAATCAGGCAACTAATAAACCCCACAGTTATATCCTATTGGATCTTAATCAAAATACACCCGAGGATCTGCTTGTAGTCACAGATATTCTCGACAATGAAATTACAGTATATCTCCCCGTGAACACTAAAAAGACCTATTAGTCGCTATCATGACACTGAAGAAAGTACATGAAAATATACATTTGTTTTCAGTTCTAAGCACTTCAAAATCTCCGCTTAGGAAAGCAATACTCAAACATTTTATTGACAATGATTTCATTAATCTAATATCTGAACTTTGTTTAAATTTGACCGAGGGTAATGTTCAACTGCCAGAAGTAGTTAAGCAACAGGCAAAGCAACATCGTTCAATTGTACGTACATTGGCCTCTAAAAAGAAAGGAAAGAATTTTAAAAGGAAACGACTTCTTCAGGCGGGCGGTAGCTTTTTCACACTTTTACTGCCAATAATTGCAGGACTTGTAAACAGTTTTCTCTAGATGGCAAAACCCTATAAATTGACTCCAATAGAACTCGCTCTCTCACCCGTGGAACACTTTGAGAACAATCTGAGTAAATTCCTTGACAATGAAAATATTGAGGATGATAAAAAACTGCTTTTACTTCAAGATGCACTTCGCCGAGTGGACAAACACAGGTCCTATCGGTCAAAGCCCACTGCTGATATTGATCGCAAAAAAGAATCATCTTCTCAAGAGTCTGCTGCTGCTGCTGGAACATAATTAAAGAAGGGGGAATTGGATTCAATTGTATTGAAAACTGGAAATCTAATGCCCCACTCATATCGTGAACAAAGTAAACGACTCCTAACCTATCTCTTGGAAAGTGGTCAATATCATATTCAAGTTGAGAGCAATGGGAAAGGGATTATAATTCAGGGCAAGAGCTATAATCTACTTGATTTAATCTATGACATGGTTACAAATCGTAAAGGACTATTATCATTTGACGCTCATCCATACAATTTTCTAAATACATTAAACTTCCCCAAAAGTCTTATTAGCAATAGACAAATTCTAAAAAATTTAAATAAACATGCATCATCATCATCAACAACATTGACACCATTAAAATATGAACTTGAAGAAGAAGAAGATTTTAAATCAATTTTGGAAAATACTAGCACACCACTGATAGCTAGACAAAAGCGAAGACGTATCAAGTCAACGTCACCATTACCTCCACCATCACCACCAACAGCCAGTATACAAAAGGGTAGCGGAAGTTACACAACGTGTTTACGTTCAAAATGGTTGAAGTTCTGAAAGATGTTTATGAAAACATTGGTGAGGCGGGGAGTTTAAGTTCCCCCACCACTCTTTCCAAAGTCACGGGTGTTCACACTAAAAGTGTACAAGACTATCTACAAAATGAATGAAGTTACACTCTGCATAGAAATCATAGACTTCGTGCCAATCCATATCGAAAAACTAAAGCCTTTTACCCATTGCATATAATGCAAGCAGATCTCTTGACTCTAGATGAGCTTCAAAGACGTCACAATACACCGTACAAGTACATTCTACTTGCAATCAGTGTTTTTAGTCGCTATGCATATGCAATTCCATTGCGATCAAAGAGAGGTGTTGAAGTTGCTCAGGCCATTGAAAGTATTCTCGAACAGGATTCATATAAAAAAATTCAAACGGATCGCGGTAGTGAATTTGTTAATCCTCATGTTGCAAAAGTACTAGAGAAATATAGTACACTGCTCTATCATAGTCACAGTTCTATAAAGGCTGCATTGGCCGAACGATTGATAAGAACTATTCGACTTTTAATTTCAAGATATTGTACATTGAAAAATACACCGGCTTTTATTCATGATCTTGATAAAATCATGTTGATTTATAATCAACGACCTCATCGATCATTGTCCAACTCTACGCCAACGGAAGTTCATCATTCTGATCATGATACAATTGACACCTTTCTTAAACAGTATTCCAATGAATCAAATGTCAAGAAGAAAAATAAATTCAATGTTGGTGATACTGTTCGAATTAATAGAGCAACTAATGTTTTTGAAAAGGGGAATTACTTGTGGTCAACCGAACTTTTTAAAGTGGCAAAAATCCTAGACACTAAACCCATAACTTATCGCCTGCGTAATACCAAAGATGAAAATATTCTCGGTGGCTTTTATGACTATGAATTGCAAAAAGTTAAAAATGCTAGTGAAATCTATCAAATTGAAAAGATATTAAAGACACGTGCTCGCAGGGGTAAGAAACAGTTACTTGTTCGGTGGCTAGGATACAACTCTTATTTTGATTCTTGGATCGGTGTTGAAGATATTGACAATGCCCAATGATTTCTATCTAACTTTCATGTCCAACGTTTCCGATCCTCTCTCCAATGACTTGAATACGACAAGTGATTTTTGGACAAAACTCTCCCCCGCCATCAAATTTGACGGTACGTATGAAGTGGCTCTTGTCGACTGTATTCTCAAAAATACCTATGACATCCTGAGAAAGGATCGTAAATATGATATAAAAGTTATACGATTCGATTGGACACTCTTTGTCGACTATGAATGGGTTGAAGCACTTAAATCTAGCGAATATCCACATGTCAAATTGAAATATATTGAATACGATAATATGACAGATTTGTGTCGTACAATCAATAGAAAAATCTCATATCGTAGGAATGGTACATTCCATTTTAATTATTCATTGGAACATGATAGGATTTACATTACCTCACCTGTTGACACTGAAATAATTATTCTCAATGATAATCTGAGAGATGTTCTTGGCTTTAAACAGAATATGATCAATGGGAAAAATGCTGGCACCGTTTACGGGATGGATCAAGTTATTTTTGCTGATTATCCACCTGGTTTCGCCTCGGACTCTTGCATATTTCTCTATGCATCCTTTGTGGAAACGTCGAGAGTCGGTAATTCAAATGTCCCCCTCCTACGTATTCTTGAACGAAAAACAACTCATGAACTTGTTCATCACTATAATATAAAGCATCTTCAGTATGTTCCTGTAAACACTTCGTATTTTGAACTCTGCCAGTTAACACTAAGAAGTGAATTGGGTGATCCTCTAGCAATAACAAAAGGCTTAGCAGTGATTACATGTCATTTTCGACCCATTGTCAACGACAGCACAGTCACCTAAAATGAACAATAGAAGAATTCCATTTGTCTGTCTCGATATTGACTCTTATGTTGGTGCTTTGAGTACACGTCAAATAGGCAATGGATTGGACTATTACAAGGGGCGTACTACAATGTCTGGCTATGGTCTTGGTAGCTGGTTTGCTAGGCTATTTTGTTCTGCACTACCCCTTGCCAGAAAATATCTTGTACCTGCTGCATCAAATTTTGCTGCCTCCACACTACAGGACTGGGGGTCGGGCAAGAATTTCAAGGAGAGTGTTAAGGAAAATATTAGATCTTCAGCAAGAGCCGTTGGAGAGCAACTAAAAACTCGACAAAATGGGGAGGGATTGAAAAGGATGCGTTCGCGTCATTCATTCATCAGTCTCCACCCAGGCAGGAAGCAAAGGACACCAACAAGGACTTTGAGGAATAAAACAAGGAAGACCAATAAGCAGAAGAAGAAAAAGAAAAAGATTGTTAGATCAAAGAAGGATTTCTTCTCTTAAGATGACTTATCTCCCCCAAAAGGAATCATATCCATCAATTAGTTCCTCATTGAATCTATTCAATGCTGAAAATGTTGATGTCAGTGTCAAGTATGGCTACTATGAACAATTTCATCCCCAACAACCCCTCTCGGAAAATATACACTTTCAAATATTTTCCAATGAAGACTATTTCATTGATTGGTAATCAAAATTTATTGATTTAAATGTTGCGGTGAAGAAAAAGTCAGATAATACAACTCCAAATGCCGGCGATGGTCCCTCCTACGAGAACTGTATTCTACACAACCTATTCAAACAAATTAATGTATTTATTAATGGTACTTTGGTGAGCACTAGCAATAATTTATCCAACTATGCAAGCTACATACAATTTATGATGATGATACCAAAGGCATACAAGGAGTTGAGAGGACAATCATTGGGCTATGAATATCGATCAGGTGTTGATATTGACGGTGAGTTGACTACTGCAGTGACCCAAGAGTATCATCTGGTTGGAAAATTAAATCATGAGATATTCAATATATCCCAATGGCTACCCCCCAATGTCAAGATTGACATAAAGTTACAGATGGCACCATCGAATTTCATTTTGAGAAAAACACTTCCTGCAGAACCCGATGCAAATGTCATTATCACATCGGCAATTCTCCACGTCCGAAAAAAACAGGTTATGAGCTCTGTTGTATTGGCAGTGGAAAAGCTAAGAGCAAATAGTAACAACATTAAACTTCTTGTCCCCCATACAATCACCAATCAACGTCACATTGCCACCGGCTCTCGTAGCTATAGCGATTCATCATTTATCAATGGAGAAATCCCATCAAAATTGGCTTTGGCCTTTGTGAAGAGTGGCAGTGCCGTTGGATCCTGGACTGAATCCCCCCATGATTTTAATTTTTTCGGTCTATCTAGCCTTGTGTGCAAAGTGAATGGTATTCCACTGTACACTCTATCATTTGACAAAAAATCCTATAGAACTCTGTACGAGTTGACTATGCAATCCCTAGATCATGACTCTCAACTATTTGAAAATGGAATAACCGATTCAATGTTTTCAAAAAATCATGGGGTTATTGTTTTGGACTTGTCAGGCACACAGGATATGAGTATAGTACGAACAGGGAATGTACGTTTAGAGTGTACATTTGCCGATGCTCTGACTGAGAGTATCACGCTAATATCACTGAGTCAATTTGAAACCTATTGGGAAATCACACCCGACGGCAGTGTTCTACTAGACCTAGCACCATGAACACAAACCAAATAATCAATGTATTTAGTATGGATACATACATGTCCCAGTACAAGTCCTATTGCATACCTTCGGACTTCATTGAAAAAATTCCAAGTGTTAACAATACCCTTATCATTGTTAATAGCAGTCCATCGACTTTGAAGACCGGTCATTGGCTATGCATCTTTCAAACAGCGAAGAATATTGAATTTTTGATCCTCTTGGCCTATCGTATAAATTCTACGCTCCATACATCAGCAACTTTATTGAAAGCAGTGGGAAAACTATTATTCAAAATCAACGAGGAGTACAGGATTTAACGACTAAGACATGTGGCTTTCATGCACTACTCTTTTTCATGTTCAGATGTCGTGGCTACACCTACAAGCAGTTTCTCAACATCTACGTTGACTTACCTCGATTGAACGACTTTCTAGTGGAGAATATACTTAAAAGTGTATTTAATATTGATTTTAGTGCCCTAAGAATAAAATGTTCTAAAAATGTATGTGAAATTGTTTATTAATAAAAAAAAATTATATACATGATAAAACGACTTTTCTACTCTTTAGATTTCATCCACTACTAGATATTTGTCGACAACAACTAGTGCAGGTAGATTATCTGAATTCACAGTGTACTGATCCTGATGTACTGCAATGTCAGGGTCACATTTTCTACAGTAGAGCGTGACTTCACTCTTGTTATATCTCTTTGTATAGTCAATGATACTATTCTCATTCATTCTATAGAATTCACATGTTTCAATTTGCTTATTTGAAGCAATTTCATAATCAGTGTCCTCAAGTGTCGAATCACATTCCATCACAGCCAAATAAAAATCAATGGGCTTATAATCATAACACCCATTGTCTTCACAACGATGACGTAGAAACCATATTCTTTTGTTGTTCCAACAGTTGAATCGCTGACCCGGTTCCTCCTCCCAGAACAATCTAAAACCACGACGATACCAATCTCGTAGCAATAAACTAAAATCACGGTTAGGATTCTTTCCAATCATACCGGGATATGTATTCTCCCACTGATTACATTTATCATAATGACAATTGGAGCATAGGTGACCTCTAGGATGAGAGTCACACACCTCTTCAAGACAGGAATTACAACCTTTAATTTGTACAGCATATCCTCTATGCAATTTACACGGGTTGCATAATCTACACTTTTCATCATACTCATCAATCATTGTGCAATTCTCACATGATGACCAGCTGCCCAGTGTGTACATACATAACGGACATGTATGGAACATTTTGTCATGTGTTGACACTCTCACTGCCACAATGAAACTGAGCTAGCAACAACAAAATTGTCTGAGATAGAGAGAGAGAGAGAGGAGTAAATCATCCTTGAGCATCATCTTTCTCATGAAAAAAAAAGTCCTAAATTTCTAAACTAATGTTTAAAAGCACATCCACAATATCATTTTGCCGTGTTGTGATCAATATATCAATAAATTGTGTAAATGCATTTGGACCACGACGTAGAAGCTTCATACAATAGTTTAATGATGGAGAATCAGTTTTCATTATATCGACAAGCATTCCCCGAGAAAATATCTTCCTTTGAATAGACAGCTCTAGAAAATTGTCATCTAGAATCTAACGTTTTTCCATAAGAACTAGATTCCCCATGATTCGCTCTTTCTCGAATCTATCCATTTTTTAGAGTCCCAACTCTCTCACAACCAACTTCAGACTAACCAGAATTTTTTCTACTCTAAAAAATATACGCTAGTCTACTATAGAAAGAAAAAAATACCATTGATTTAGAAACAATTTTATTGAACATAATTACAATAATAATAATAATCACTGATGCATTTTGTTCTCATCAATATATTTCGATAGGACATCTAATGCTGACCGAAGTTTATTTATATGGAGAATATTCACTTTTCCAGCAAAACATAGCTGCTCCTCCTGCTTAAATTTGCTTAATGATATCACGTATCTGGCATACATAGTATCCCATTCAAGACATAGTCTACAACCAGTGGTTATTTCCACAGCCACATTGGGTACTCGTATATCGTTGCTGCTGTTGTCAGCTCCATCATTAATCTCCAATAATGTAAATGCACCACTCATTTTTTCTCCACTAATATCCTCTCAAATAAACTATTTTCTCTGAATTCAATTCTCTTACTAATATGAATTGTAGTGAAAACCATTTCTTTTATTCAATTCCCAACCACAAATCAAGTTATACTCACTCTCTTTGAAAAGGTGTAATGCCCTGTAGAAGTATTACATATATGCATGGGGATAGTCACTCTCTTTGAAAAGGTGTAGAGCTTCTATAGAATAACGTTGAAATTCCTAGGGGCCTTGGCAAATTCAATATGTACATACTACTAACGCCTTCTATAAAAACCTTATATGCCCCCAGGACATAACTTAAAACCCTTGCCCCGAGGGTGGTGGGGGAGAGTCCTCTTCAAAAAGATATTTTCTATCTGGAAATCAACTACACTGAAAAAAATGGCTATATCAAAATTTTGATTGCATGTGTCTGGGGAATGATGGGCGTGGGGGGGGGGGGGGCTAGTTGCCCTCCAATCATTTTCAACTTTTAAAAAATGCACTAGCCCTTTGAATTTCCAATCGAACGAGCCTTTTTTGAAGTTTCTACGACAACGCCTTCTATAAAAACCTTATATGCCCCGAGGGCATAACTTAAAACCCTTGCCCCGAGGGTTGTGGGGGAGTTTCCTCCACAAAAGGATATTTTCTATCAGGAAATCAACTGCACTGAACAAAATGACTATCTCAAAATTTGATTGGATGTATTTGGGGGAGTGATGGGCGTGGGGGGGGGGGGCTAGTTGCCCTCCAATCACTTTCGACTATTGAAAAGGCACTAGCCCTTTGAATTTCCAGTCGAATGAGCCTTTTTTGAAGTTTCTAAGACAAAGCCTTCTATAAAAACCTTATATGCCCTCAGGGCATAACTTGAAACCCTTGCTCCGTGGGTTGTTGGGGAGTGTACTCCTCAAAAAGATATTTTCTATCTGGAAATCAACTATCTCAAAATTTTGATTGGATGTGTTTGGGGGAATGATGGGCATGGGGTGGGCTAGTTGCCCTCCAATCACTTTCGACTATTAAAAAGGGCACTAGCCACTCCAATTTCCAATCGAATGAATCCTTTTTGAACTTTCTACGACAACTCCTTCGATACGAAGTGCTCGGGTATGGAGAAAAAAAAACACATTGTGCCCACATCGTTCTTTACTTAGGCAGCGCTAGCACGCTGCCTATGATAAAATATCCAGAAAAGGTAATTTATTATTTTCCTCAAAATCAACTGTAAATTTAATATTGTTGACAAAACCATTTAAATGCTTACAAAATAGGTCTAAGGAGTCCAATCCATGTTTCCAAATGCAAACCACATCATCCATGAACCTACCCCAGAAACAAGGGGAGATTCTAAAACTGTATATAGCGGAGGTTTCAATAGAATCAATGAAAATATTTGCCAATAAAGGAGAAAGAGAAGCCCCCATAGGTAACCCAAAAACCTGTAAATAAAACTCCCCTCTAAAACCGAAATAAAAAGAATATACATTTACCAGGATAACAAGTTTCATAATGACATCAATATCCAAACTGGCTAGGGTTACATCATCTATTAAATTAAAGTGTTTTTTTTTTCAAATTTACTCTTTAAAATGTCCTCACACTTTTTTAAGTCACAGTTTGAAGACATAGACACAACGTCATAACTACAAAGAATTGAACTCTCCTCCAATGGGAAATTTCATAATTTATTGGTAAGATCAATCGAATTTTTTAAATATGGTCTTTGTGTTCCCAAAAGTGGACGCAATGCTACCGAAAACCATTTTCCTAATTTCGAAACCTGTGATGGAAAAGTTGACACAATGGGGCGGAGGGGGGCTCCAGTCTTATGAATCTTAGGTAGACCATAGATCTTGGGTGTCGAACAACACCTAGGATAATATTTGCTATAAAACTGTGGGGTAATCTGAAAATTGTTTTTCAATTGCTCCAATTCCTTTCTTGTCGATTTTACATATTTATATGTAGAATCAAAATCAATTTTTTTGTATGTAATAGTGTCAGAAATAATGTTTTTCATTTGATTATTATAGTCTTCAGTGTTCATAACTACAATCGTGTTTCCTTTATCGGCTCTGGTGATGGTAAGGAATTTATCCTTCTTCAAATCTGAAAGTATTTAAATGTCATTTTTGTGAGATATCTTTACCAATTATTCTCAAATTAAAGATGTTTAGTTTTCTTATGATCTCGGCTCTAAGTTCTTGAGGAGTTTCAACTTTATCTACAGAAGCCATAATTCCTGACTCCACCTTTGAAATTATTTTTGAACAGGAGATTGGTTTTGGAAAACAGAACTTAGAACCCTTCGACAAAACTGCCTCCTGTTGAATATTAAGAGGTTTAGAAGACAAATTCTTAATTGCTGGACCCAGACAAAAACGAGGTAAAAAAAACATCTGAATCTTGGAACTTCTTGAACAAAAGTTTATTAAACTTAACAACCAGACGAACCTTAGACAAATGAAAATCATGGCGAAAAGATCTAATGGCCATTTACTTAATTCGCATAAAAATGTCGGATGGAAGGCTATTCCTTAAAAGGGTTTCAACAGAATTTAAGTCCTTAGACAGTTGAAAACGTCTCTGTTTTTGTTCAGAAACTACGTGATTTACAGCCATTAGGCTTAATTTGCTTTTTAATTTTGATTCAATTTCAATTCCAAAATGGGTACATATAAGGTACATAATTTAAAAAATGTGTATGTTTTTTAACCAAAGACAAATAATAATTGACAGAAACGGCTAATTGTTGCCCGTACAATTGACGAATGGAAGATCTTAAGCCAAACTGGCCAGCCATGACAAAAAATCAACAGAGAGAAAAATCTCAGTGAAAAAAAAAACAACAAACGAGACTGTGGCCAGTGGAGGGAAAAGAAACAAAAAATGAAAAATAACGTGAATATTTCGCCTTTATTAAAACAAGGCGTCTTCAGCACGAAAGAAACACAAGAGGAACACGATAAAAAAAAACAAGCTAAAACTAAAAAAACCAATAAAACCACAACAAAAAAAAATATACACAATTGGCGCAAGCTGATCCACGTAGGGAAAAGATGCTATTATAGAGTTTCTTCAGTGAGAACACCAGAGTAATTGAGGAATAATAAAAAAACAAAACTGGAAATTACTTTAATTATTCTGTTGCGAAATAATCCTTTTATTGGCTATTATTGAAGCAAATCGTTTTGGTCTAGCAGGTAAAATAGTCTCCTGGTGATTATTTAAAATCTTAACTCCCTAATTGACTGTTGACTCACTCTTTAGAAGATTATCATAACTTGGGTCAATATTTATACTACCTGTGTCCCTATTTATCGAAAGGTTAGCAAACATATGTTTTTTAATTTATATGGCTTCTCTCGCCCATTGCGTTTACCCCTTATCATTTGAAATAGCTAAGACCTCATCAAATTTTACAAAGTGATCTGGTTGAAACCAAATATGTTCTGCTAAAGCTGAAACAAAAGTTTCCGGAGGCTTGCTTAATTGTAGGGTTTTTTCTATTGAATTTCGATGTTCAATAAATCTTTCAACAAATTGTTGGTGAGTCCTACTAACATTGAACTTCCCACCAGAACACTTTATACACCCCACTTACTAAATTTCCCTGGGTTAAATCCTTACCAGAACTAAAGAAACTACCCATTGCCCTCAAGGATTGAAAACATGTATCAATGTTAAATTTACGCAAAATCCGTGAAAGTTTCTCATCCAAACCTATGTACATATGGCAATGAAATGAAACTTTTAGATATGTTTAGATGTGAAGACTGAGAAACCCCAATAACCCTACTATCATGTTTAACACGTCTATTTTTAATTATTTTGTCAATGAACTTAATTGGGTAATTGTTACAAAACAAAATATCCCTCAAGTATAACAATTCCGAGTCCAGGAATTCCTGGGAACATATTTTAGAAGCTCTATCCACTAGTGAAATTACAACCCCCCGTTTCACTGACATAGGGTGGCAAGAATGAAAATTCAAATGCTTATCGTTGTGCGTAGGTTTTCTATAAATCGAGAAAAGTAAACGGAGATCCAGACCGGATTTGAACCGGAGCCGGATTTGAATTTCCAATCGAATGAGCCTTTTTGAAGTTTCTACGACAACGCCTTCTATAAAAACCTTATATGCCCCCAGGACATAACTTAAAACCCTTGCCCCGACGGTTGTGGGGGAGTATCCTCCTCAAAAAGATATTTTCTCTCTGGAAATCAACTACGCTGAACAAAATGGCTATATCAAAATTTTGATTGCATGTGTTTGGGGGAATGATGGGCGTGGGGGGGGGGGGCTAGTTACCCTCCAATCACTTTCGACTTTTAAAAAATGCACTAGCCCTTTAAATTTCCAATCGAACGAGCCTTTTTTGATGTTTCTACGACAACGCCTTCTATAAAAACCTTATATGCCCCGAGGGCATAACTTAAAACCCTTGCCCCGAGGATTGTGGGGGAGTTTCCTCCACAAAAGGATATTTTCTATCAGGAAATCAACTGCGCTGAACAAAATGGCTATCTCAAACTTTTCATTGGATGAATTTGGGGGAGTGATGGGCTTGGGGGGATTAGTTGCCCTCCAATCACTTTCGACTGTTAAAAAGGGAACTAGCCATTTGAATTTCCAATCGAACGAGCCTTTTTTGATGTTTCTACGACAACGCCTTCTATAAAAACCTTATATGCCCCGAGGGCATAACTTAAAACCCTTGCCCCGTGGGTTGTGGGGGAGTGTCCTCCTCAAAAAGATATTTTCTATCTGGAAATCCACTATCTCAAAATTTTGATTGGATGTGTTTGGGGGAATGATGGGCATGGGGTGGGCTAGTTGCCCTCAAAATCACTTTCGACTATTAAAAAGGGCACTAGCCACTCCAATTTCCAATCGAATGAATCCTTTTTGAACTTTCTACGGCAACTCCTTCGATACGAAGTGCTCGGGTATGGAGAAAAAAAAAACACATTGTGCCCACATCGTTCTTTACTTAGGCAGCGCTAGCGCGCTGCCTATGTTAAAATATCCAGAAAAGGTAATTTATTATTTTCCTCAAAATCAACTGTAAATTTAATATTGTCATCAAAACCTTTTAAATGCTTACAAAATAGGTCTAAGGAGTCCAATCCATGTTTCCAAACGCAAACCACATCATCCATGAACCTACCCCAGAAACAAGGGGAGATTCTAAAACTGTATATAGCGGAGGTTTCAATAGAATCAATGAAAATATTTGCCAATAAAGGAGAAAGAGAAGCCCCCATAGGTAACCCAAAAACCTGTCTATAAAACTCCCCTCTAAAACCGAAATAAAAAGAATATACATTTACCAGGATAACAAGTTTCATAATGACATCAATATCCAAACTGGCTAAGGTTACATTATCTATTAAATTAAAGTGTGTTTTTTTTAAATTTACTCTTTAAAATGTCCTCACACTTTTTAAGTCACAGTTTGAAGACATAGACACAACGTCATAACTACAAAGAATTGAACTCTCCTCCAATGGGAAATTTCATAATTTATTGGTAAGGTCAATCGAATTTTTTAAATATGGTCTTTGTGTTCCCAAAAGTGGACGCAATGCTACCGAAAACCATTTTCCTAATTTCGAAACAGGTGATGGAAAAGTTGACACAATGGGGCGGAGGGGGGCTCCAGTCTTATGAATCTTAGGTAGACCATAGATCTTGGGTGTCGAACAACACCTAGGATAATATTTGCTATAAAACTGGGGGTAATCTGAAAATTGTTTTTCAATTACTCCAATTCCTGTCTTGTCGATTTTACATATTTATATGTAGAATCAAAATCAATTTTTTTTGTATGTAATAGTGTCAGAAATAAGGTTTTTCATTTGATTATTATAGTCTTCAGTGTTCATAACTACAATCGTGTTTCCTTTATCGGCTCTGGTGATGGTAAGGAATTTATCCTTTTTCAAATCTGAAAGTATTTAAATGTCATTTTTGTGAGATATCTTTACCAATTATGCTCAAATTAAAGATGTTTAGTTTTCTTATGATCTCGGCTCTAAGTTCCTGAGGAGTTTCAACTTTATCTATAGAAGCTATAATTCCTGACTCCATCTTTGAAATTATTTTTGAACAGGAGATTGGTTTTGGAAAACAGAACTTAGAACCCTTCGACAAAACTGCCTCCTGTTGAATATTAAGAGGTTTAGAAGAAAAATTCTTAATTGTTGGACCCAGACAAAGACGAGGAAAAAAAACATCTGAATCTTGGAACTTCTTGAACAAAAGTTTATTAAACTTATCAACCAGACGAACCTTAGACAAATGAAAATCATGGCGAAAAGATCTAATGGAGATTCACTTAATTCGCATAAAAATGTCGGATGGAAGGTTATTCCTTAAAAGGGTTTCAACAGAATTTAAGTCCTTAGACAGTTGAAAACGTCTCTGTTTTTGTTCAGAAACTACGTGATTTTCAGCCATTAGGCTTAATTCGCTTTTCAATTTTGATTCAATTTCAATTCCAAAATGGGTACATATAAGGTACATAATTTAAAAAATTTGTATGTTTTTTAACCAAAGACAAATAATAATTGACAGAAACGGCTAATTGTTACCCGTACAATTGATGAATGGAAGATCTTAAGCCAAACTGGCCAGCTATGACAAAAAACCAACAGAGAGAAAAATCTCAGTGAAAAAAACAACAACGAGTCTGCGGCCAGTGGAGAAAAAGACACGAAAAATTTAAAATAACGTGAATATTTCGCCTTTATTAAAACAAGGCGTCTTCAGCACGAAAGAAACACAAGAGGAACACGATAAAAAAAAACAAGCTAAAACTAAAAAACCAATAAAACCACCACAAAAAAAAATATATATACAATTGGCGCAAGCTGATCCACGTAGGGAAAAGATGCTATTATAGAGTTTCTTCAGTGAGAACACCAGAGTAATTGAGGAAAAATAAAAAAACAAAACTGGAGATTACTTTAATTATTCTGTTGCGAAATAATCCTTTTATTGGCTATTATTTAAGCAAATCGTTTTGGTCTAGCAGGTAAAATAGTCTCCTGGTGATTATTTAAAATCTTAACTCCCTAATTGACTGTTGACTCACTCTTTAGAAGAATATCATAAATTGGGTCAATATTTATACTACCTGTGTCCCTATTTATCGAAAGGTTAGCAAACATATGTTTTTTAATTTATATGGCTTCTCTCACCCATTGTGTTTACTTGAAATAGCTAAGGCCTCATCAAATTTTACTAAGTGATCTGGTTGAAACCAAATATGTTCTGCTAAAGCTGAAACAAAAGTTTCCGGAGGCTTGCTTAATTGTAGGGTTTTTTCTATTGAATTTCGATATTCAATAAATCTTTCAACAAATTGTTGGTGAGTCCTACCAATATAGAACTTCCCACAAGAACACGGAATTTTATACACCCCACTTACTAAATTTCCCCGAGTTAAATCCTTACTAGAACTAGAGAAATTACCCATTGGCCTCAACCATTGTAAACGTGTATCGATGTTAAATTTACGCAAAATCCGTGAAAGTTTCTCATCCAAACCACAATTGTTACAAAACAAAATATCCCTCAAGTATAACAATTCCGAATCCAGAAATTCCTGGGAACAAATTTTAAAGGCTCTATCCACTAGTGAAATTACAACCCCCCGTTTCACCGACATAGGGTGGCAAGAATGAAAATTCAAATGCCTATCATTGTGCGTAGGTTTTCTATAAATCGAGAAAAGTAAATGGAGATCCCTTTTAATTAATAAAATATACAGAAAAGTCTTGGTTTTTTGTCATGGCTGGCCAGTTCGGCTTAAGATCTTTCATACCTCTGACCGATTATATTTTCATGACTTGAAATATTGTGCTACTACGGGAAGGGTACCCGCAGTAGATGTATTAGTTGTCAAGGTGTTTTCAGCCCAAAATAGCCTATCAAAACAGACCAAAGCCAGCAGAATTGTCCATTAATCAGAATTCAGTGCAAATGCTGTGTCGTCTACTAGGCTGTAATATCTTCGAAGGGCGCTACTCTTCAAGGTCACTCTGTAGTGCTCTTAGTAGCCCGGCTTTGGTTGCAAAAATTTGTAAAAGGTCTACCCTGATGTCACTATGAGGTCACGCAAGCAGGATTTCCTTGTAGGGGATAGATACGGAGAAAGGACATTTTGTCGGAGTGGTAGCCCCAAACCATTTCATAGCATTGAATCAGCTCCAACCTTTTATAGCCTACATAGCCTATCCTCATGATGGCATTAGTCAGGGATGTCAGCTTAGCGTACCCATAAAATTGTCTGGAAATGCTTGACTGTCAGTTTCAGAGCTCAATGAGAAATCGCTGGGTTTTGTCCACCGGCTTTAGGTCAAAATAATTGTCTTCCTAAACTCAGATTTTAAGGATAACTATAGTTTTTCTCATCTATTGTCTTGTATCTGAGGCAAAGATTAGCCTGACAAGGATATAGGGATCAGACAGCCAATTCGAATCTATCAAACTCGGGTATTTTTCTTCAATAACCTCCAAGCATAGTGTGTACTGCTAATTTTCAGACAGACTTCCACTTTGCTTGGTGTAATTACAGTCACGAATACTTGGAACTGTTAAGCCCTATTTAAAACCTTCGGTGTGGTATTTACCATTTATCCTATACGTTGTTTTCTTGCAGTCAAACATCAAATTCAAATGCTGAGAAATTTTTCTTGTAGATTTTTGTTTTATCCAATAGACTGTAAAATTCAAATATAGGCTTTTACGTCTTTTTCCTGTAGTTTAGTTTTTAAGTCAAATCATTTTTTTCTAAAAATAAATAATTAACAAAAGACAAGTTGTTCAACAAAAGTAAGGAAAATCAGTAAAACCTAAAACAAAATGAAACTATAGCAGGTTCTTAACTCAATCTCAGTAAAATTAGGAATCCCCTTTGCTCCAATAGGTCAGAAATAAAGCGACTATTTCAAATTAGCTTAAATTTTTAAATAACTTCGCTTTGTATACCTAGTCATAAATCTTCTTGGGACATTTCTTTGTTTAAGTATCGAACGACTTTTGAACCCATAATAAATAGTTGGAACACCCAATTGAGACCAGTTTTGTATAAAACAGAGTTAAATGTCGTAATGTTACGACATTTCAAGCCTTGAGAATCAACGCAAAAAAAAATGAAAAACCACTTTTTAACAGAATGTCGGGGATTGGCTAAAGGGACGAAACCGAAAGGTCGCTAAGCGAATCAAAATTAAGTAATAAATTGAAAAAAATGTACGGATCAGAGAGAAATCAGGGTTATCTTGTGAGGAGAGCAGACTAGAAAGGAACTTTGGGTAAGTAATCTTTTTAACTAATTATAGCAAGGACCTGCCTTGTCTTCATTTCTTTAAATGTAAAGTTAAAATAATAATATTAAACCTTTTCGTCACTGCTGTCTAAACCAAGAGAACCCGATTCCTGTGTTAAATTAAGTTATCAATTGGATCCTTAAAATTCCTCTTTCTTTAACCCTAACTTTAGTCGTAGCTGTTTCTTCCCTTTTGGGAACTTGCTCATTTGGTTTATTAGAGCCTTGCGTTTTTTCGGATAATTTAAGATAGTTTTGGAACCTTTCTGATTAATTAAGAGATACGTGATCTAATTGAAAGTAATTAAATTATAGCAAAGGGCGGATAATATCCACGTAAATAACTTGAGATCTTGTTAGATTTTTATTCTATTTTTTGGTTGATTATATAGTTCCGTCTGTATATGTCCCTTCAGTTAAAGCTGGGTCCATTAAAGAATAAAATATATTAAGATTAATTAAAGATAAGAACTCAATGAGGTTCTTCCCAGAAACATAAACTTTGTGGAATAGGCTTCAAATAGCCTAAAGTTTAGGTTGGGAAACCCTAAAAAAGGAGTGAAAGTTAGAAGAGCTTTGTGCCCCCCTTTTCCAGCCTAGTGTCTCTTGGAACTTAAGCGTAGTACATATAAAATTTCTTACACCCAGAAATTGGAACTCCCTGGGCCCCAGTTTTGTGTAATCCCTACTTGGATCTTTCCAACGTTATACGGCAGATCGAACTAAGAGTGGAGAACCTCATATTTTATATGTCCATTACCTATCCAATCCTTTCCGACTGTAGATACAAAGGTGGCCTTGATGTGATATAGATAGACCGAGGAGAGGGGGGGGGGGGGTCATACAGGACAAACAAAAAGTTTAAGATCTTTTCAATCAAGGGAGCTCCAAATCAAAAACCTTTCCTAAGGAAGTTTAATATTTGCCAGAGATCCAAGGAACACTATTTCTTTCCACAAGAAATAATTATAGGATACCTTGTTTTGGAGCTACTGATAAAGTTGTAACCAATTTATTTGATTATTCTGAGCTTTCCCATTTTTCAAACCCCTTTGATTATCTTCTTAATGTACCTTAACGAATCAACAAAATTTGTAACTTGGGTGCTTCCATTTTGAACCAAAGTAAGAGAGTTTACCTAATTTGATAATTTTGACCTAAAAAGACTCTAGCATTTTTGTACCGATTTCGAACTAAATCACCTCAGTTTACCACGCTACCAATTGACTGATTGTTACTGTAAGAACTCTGAGAACAAAAGATTTATAACTAGAATTTTAAATATTCAGAAGGAACGTTTAGAGGAAAACGTTACCCAGAACCTGCTTAGAGCAGCATCAGACTGAACTTCTAGTCCTAAAAGTAGGGCAATCTTACAACTAATGCCAGTGGTACTCAAGTACGGTATAACTATGATTTAAGGGGGGGGGGATTAATGAAATTTGTAAATTTTGGTCAAATTTAGTCCTCTGTTCCTCCCAAGAATGTGTGTGTTCAATTTGTCCGACGGCTGTTTTCTGGCCTAGCAGTGACGGAAAGGTTTAAACAGCGTTCATTTGAGCAGTAAGTTTGAAATAGTCTTAATTTTAGCAGTAATATTGACAGTGTTTACTAGTATAGATTTTTTATCTTTTTTATTACGAGTCTTCGTCTGTAGCTTAAGGTTTTTTTTTAGTACGCTAGGTATTTTGGGAGCAGGCTTTAACCTTATTGCTGAGCAAAATCGGTATATTAATCTTGACCACTCGAAAGTGGAGTAATTAGCACTATTAGGAATTAACACTATTAGGGGACGAGGTCCCAATTGATTTTTTTGGAATAAGTGAAGAAGAAATGAAGATTTCAACTAGAGGACCATGAAATTAAGGTGGCAATCAGGGAAATAATGAAATTAGAAAATACAAGATTAAGCTTAAAATCTCCCCAAAATGCTTATGAAAAAAATGAGAAGCTTGAGGATGGTATGAAGGAACAGTCGGGCCACACTGGGTTGACTAGGCCCTCTGAGGGATATGAGTCAATTTTAGTTAGTTCAAGCATTCCCAGGACTAACAAAACATCATAAAGGGGTGAATTCAGTAATAAGACTACTGAAGGGGATCTTCCTTCTGTGAGAAGGAACAGGCCTGGCAGGGATAGATGCTTGACCTCCGTATCTATTCAGGGCAGAATGGGCGAGCTCAGTGTAGGAAGAGTCGGTCCAAGCACGTGTGGAACCGAAGGCGGGGCAGTTTTGGAGGGGAGTGAAATTGAATCTTGTGGAAGACAAGTTCTGGCGGTGGAGCTTGCGAAGACCAGTGCTCAGAAAGAAGTTGCTGGCACAGATAATTGGACTGGGTCTGAAACACCCACGGATCTAGACCAAGAGGGGTAAACCACAGAGAGAAAGACAAGTTCGGGTGATGGAACTTGCGAAGGCAAACACTTCGAAAGGCGTTCCTAGCACACATAATTGGGATGGGTCTGACACAACCACAGACCTAAACGCAAAGAGGGGCGATCAGCAGGATATCGAAAAAAAATTCAATATTTGCGATTTTTGGGTAGAGCTCAGAACCAGACATCTCGATTTTGGGAAAGGGAAGAATCCTATTTTGTAAAAGGTAAGGAGATCTGCATTTGGTTCCCGTGGATGGCTTGTTGTGTGCAATGGGGGATTCTAACAAAGAAAACAGACAGGTCAATTTAAAATCATTTTACGAAGGAAAAATAGTTAATGTAGTCATTTGTTTCACACATTCAGGTCTTTTTCTGGGGCCAAAATGAGAGCTGTCAAGACCCTAAATAAATTAAGACAATTTGGTGTCTTTGAAAATATGTACTGCCAGATTGAGGAGGTAGTAAGGAATTATGAACTCTGTTTGAGAAGAGACAAAGTTAGTGTTAATTACCCCACTCTTAGAGAGAATATTTTCCCTTGTTTCCCCTGTGATTTAGAATATTGTTGAGATTAAAAGACACTACCCATAGGAGAATATCCGTCAAATAGAGGATACAAATTATAGGAACTATATAAGAGACTCCTTGTAATGTAGCCACACACTAACTTTAACTAGTAATAATTTCTAATTTTTGGTCTCCAGTAAAGGAGTTCAGAATGTTTGAAAGATTCAAAATTTCATAACTCTTTTTTTCTAATAAAGAACGGGTACAGATTTTTTTCCTTCGTAGAATATATTTGTTATTTGCCTTTGGTTTTTCAAGTCTTCCATTGTTATTGCACCTTTTGGCACTTTTAAATACTCTTTTGAGAATTCACTTACAATTTGGAATAATATTTCTAATAAACTCGGCACATTGTATGTGTTTGGAGAAATGGTGGGCGTGAGAGGGGGGTTAGTTGCCCTCCAATCACTTTCGACTATTAAAAAGGGCACAAACCCTTTGAATTTCCAATCGAATGAGCCCTTTTTCAAGTTTCAGCAACAAAGCTTTCAATAAAAACCTTATATGCCCCCAGGACATAAATTATGACCATTGCCCTGACGATTCTGGCGGGAGTGTCCTGCTCAAAGGTATAATTTCCAGAATTTTCAAGGCGATGAACAAAATGGCTCTCTCAAAATTTTATTTCGAAGTGTTTGGGAAATGGTGGGCGTGGAAGGGGTGTTAGTTGCCTTCCAATCACTTTCAACTATTAAAAAGGGCACTAGCCATTTCAATTTCCAGTCGAATGAACTTTTTTTGAAGTTTCTACTACACCGCTTTCTATAGAAACCTTATATGCCCCTAGGGCATAACATACAACCCTTGCCTGAGGGCTGTGGGGGGGATTATCCTCAAAGACCTAGTTTCCAGAACTTTCAACTGTGTTGAGGTAAATGGCTATCTCAAAATTTTTATTGGATGTGTTTGGGCAAAAGGTGGGCGTGAGAGGGGGGTTAGTTTCCCTCCAATCACTTTCGACTATTAAAAAGGGCACTAGCCCTTTGAATTTCCAATCGACTGAGCCCGTTTTGAAGTTTATACGACAAAGCTTTCTATAGAAACCCTAAATGCCGCAAGGGCATAACTTACAACCCTTGCCCTGAGGGCTGTGGGGGGAGTATCTTCCTAATAAAAATAATTTCTATTTGGAAATCAGCTACGATGAACAAAATGGCTATCTCTAAATTTTAATAGGATTTGTTTGGGGAAATGGTGGGTGTTGAAGGGGTGTTAGATGCCTTCCAATCACTTTTGACCATTAAAAAGGGCACTAGCCATTCCAATTTCCAATCGAATGAGCCATTTTCGAAGTTTCAACGACAACACTTTCGATACGAGGTGCCCTGGTCTAGAAAAAACAATAATAACAATACATTGCGCCAACATCGTTCTTTACTTAGGCAGCGCTATTGCGCTGCCTATGATTTTACACTTGCCATAAATATTAACTATTAATTTCTCCTTCTATCGTTTACAGACGCTAAAACGAAACGTTCCTTAAACAGCTGTAATTTCCTGCAAAGCAGTGTAAAGTACGTAATTTATGCCTTTGAAATGTGCTCATAAACATGACATATTTGGCATAATGATCGCGTTATTCTTTAGTTTTAAGCCACGAGGTTTGAAATCTGTATTAACATACTCTATATTTACTGTTCAGTAGTGGTGACTGCGAGGCTCTCCGTTACAATATTTGGCACCAGTGAGGCTTTCCACTCCAATAAAGGGATGCAGCGCATTTTACATGCCAATACTTTGTACCAGCGGTGGTTACCACATATAATATTTGGTGGCAGTATCCACTACATTCTAATAGGGTTTTTAGCGAGGATGGAACTGTCTGCAGAGAACTTGACGTGGGGGGGGATTTACTTTAAGTTAGATAAAATATTCATGGTGGCGTTTTCCGTGAGAGGTGGGGGGGGTATATTTCAGTAGAGGGCGAGCCAGGTTTACCTGAATTATTTGAAAAAGAACAGAAATTAAATAAAAAAACAGTTTTTTTAACTGGAAGTAACGAGCAACACTAAAACTCAAGACAAACATAATCTGTTCCGTATATGAAGAGTTGCCCCCTCCTCCATACCTTGCTATTTACACTAAAGTTTAACTGTTTGTCCCGATTCGGGTATATTTCATAAGGATTAACCTAACTTCACTTCTCGAGTATGTTCTGGATTGTACGGGAGTACCCTGTTACTTTTCGAAACTCGTTGTCAATGTTTAAGGAAAATAAAATACAAAGCCTTTTACTATTGTTTTGTTTAAATTCATATGTGAAATGTCATATGTTCAAACAATTCGACTACAATCTCACAACAAAGAGATAAAAAAAAAATCATGCTCCAACGGAATTAAAAACTTAAAACAAGTAAGTTATATAAATAGCAGGAAAAGGGCTATAATTCTCTTTGGAAAACTTTGTCGTGTTTTAGAACTTTGACAGTTTTCTTTATTTTTCTCCTTTGACACTTTTCTTTATTTTGAACAATGATGATGTACAAACATTTTAGGCATTTGAATCAATGGAAAACACTCATGGCCAATGACATCGATTTTCTAATGTTTTACAAAGGAAATTCGGTACTTGTGTCTTATAGCCACCACACTCAAGTTCTGTCGAGAAATGAAGTTTGGTTAAGGCTAATGAAATAAAGAAAATAGCGGTTTTTTCAGACCATCGGGGGAAATTCATTCAGTTTGCGATCTGCGTTGATAGGAAATGGTGTCTGACCATGGGTGTTAAAGTGATTTGGGATTTGCCAAGGACTGAAGAAGAGGCAATTAGACTTTTCCAGGACAAGGGGGTGTTGCCCAAAACGGGTGGCCGTAACGGCAGTAAGCAGAGCACATTTCAACGCGATTCTTAGTGACATTTCTGCGTTCCGGGTGCATATTTCTAAGTTGTAGTTTTCATAATTTTCTTGATAAAGTATTAAATTTTCATCATATTTTGTTTTATTTCCTTAGCATTAACCAAACTTCACTTCTCGACAGAACTTGAGTGTGGTGGCCGTAAAACATACTGGAAATTCTATCATTGAAATCGTTCTTGGCCCTTGCCAGAATATTAAATCCTCTCCAATCCAACACAGAAGTACAGCAATGACTGGAAAACATCGATATTGTTATAGTATAAGAATCGTGCAAACTTAAATATAAGTAAATGGCAATATCAAAGAAATATAAAATTCAATGTTTAATTCTTGCAAAAAAAAAGAAAAAAAATGAGGTTTGAAAAATAAAGCATGAGATAAAAGCATCTATCTTTGAACAGCCAAGTAAATATGTCAAACGAGTTTGAATGGAGGAGATTTCGCTTCTTTATTTGGCTTGTCCATTTGATTTACTAGTCTGATTCAAGTGCTTGTGAAGTGAACATTAAGTAATGCATATTTCTGTTATATAGTAAGTTATAATTTTGATTTTAGGGTTAAGGTCTATCAGGAGTCAGAATCGTGGCAAAGAAACAGGAAATATATTATGCGTTTCTCTATTCAATTCTCTTTTCTAATCTGTCGACAGGGGTGTAATTTGTTATAGGTTAAGGGGAGGAGCACTGCCCTCTCATAACTAGAGTTTGCCCCCCTGACCCCAGTTTTTTGCCCACCTGAAATTTAGTTTCTTCAAAAATCTTGTCAAAACTAAGATAAGCCTGCATAATTTAACCATCCACAGAAACGGTTTTTTTGCCTTTGTGGTATTATTAGGCTCATTTTTTGCTGTCATTTTCACTTGATTCGGGAAATTGGCTCCAACTTTACCTCTCTCTCCAGCAGGGATGAATCCAAAGCATTTCTATCCGGGGCGGGGGGGGGGAATAGTGCAGTTCCAGATAGTCAAGGCGTATGGGATATATAATAATTTTTATCCATATTATCGGGGGGGACGCCCCCCTCGCCAAACGACACCTCTGTCCCATAGGATTGGGATGAAGTTGCGCCAAGGGGTTCTACGCATTCATTTGTCTACGTTATCTAGTTCAGTTATTATCCTTTATTTATTTCCTATAATTTTGCTCAAATATTTTCTTTCTCCTCCACTTCTCTCTTCATTGCCAGTCTTAATAAATTTACTGTGCTCTTATTTACTCTCATTTACAGTTCCGTCGGAAGAGAATACAGGGTACTTTCCCATTATGCGGGCCTCTCTAAAAAGTCAAGTTTGGTTAATGCTAATGAAATAAAATAAAATAGGATGAATAAATAATAGTTTAGAAACAAATTTGTGCTATATTTTTGCACAGTAGGGCGGGGGTAAAGCATAGCATATATTAAATACGTAACCTAACCTAACCTAGATACCTTCCCACCCCCCTAAACCCCCCAAAACTACAGTTTAATATCGTATACGCAATGAAAACCACGCTATCATTGCCTACTCTATAGCAGTTAACCTGAGAAGCCCTCATAATGGGAAAGTACCGAATACAGTCCTAGTGTCATTGTCTCTCTCTAGAAAGCTCAGCTTCATGTCTTCATCCGATCAACCATTATGATTCCAGATATAGCCCAAGGCTATAAGAGAAGTTTGCAAATTCTGTTGATTATTAAATTAAAAAAACAAGTTTTTTTAACTGAAAGCAAGGAGCGACGTTAAAACTTAATACGAACACAAATTATTCCGTACATGAAAGGGGCTGTCCCCTCCTAAGCACCTTGCTCTTTACGCTTAAGTTTTTTATTGTTTTAAAAAATAAAGTTGTGAGACAGAGTCAAACTTTAGCCTAAAGAGCGAGGCGTTGAGGAGGGGACAGGCTGCTCAAAATTATTTTAAGCAGCCTCAAAAAAAGAAACAAAAATTCAGTTTACTTTATAAAGTTCATACAATACCTATTTACAGCTCCTGCTGCAGCAGGAGCAGGAGATTATTTACAGGTAAATAATTAAAATTTGTTTACATGCATTTTGTTACTTTATTTCGATTTGAAAAAAGATGTTGGGGAGGTGACAGCTTTCTATTCCTTATTCCCTCTTGGAAGGTTCAATCATAAAGAGGAGAAGCTTTTGTATGATTGTTATTTCAATGAGTTATATCAAAACTGTCTCTATTCTAAATTGTATTATAAAAACCTTGTCTAGAAATATTCTATATATATAAGTTGTGTTTTTTGAATCTTTGGTTAAAATGACTATGTTGAAACTTTGGTCTGATTCCAAGTCAGTTCATTGGAATCATTGTGGTGCAAAGAACAGTTTTGCATCCACTGATGCATATTTTCACTTAAAAAATAGTACTGGATCACCAGTTCTGAAACACCGGTTCTACTTAAAAAAGGTAGAAAACTCAACGCGGTAAAATAAGGAAAACTCAAAACGAGAAAACACTATTGTTTAAGACGGTATTTTTGTTAAGGGTGCCTGCGAATTCAGCAAGGTGTCTACACTAAGACAAAATGTAGCGATAATTCAAATATATTTGTGTTAAAAATGAAGTAAAATAGTCAAGTGCTCGCTTATCTCAATTGCTGAAATAGGAAAACAGTTTTCTTTTTTGCCAAACAATTACCTGTAATATATTATATAAGACAACATGCATTTAAAAAGGAAAAAAAAAACAATTTTTAACAATTATTATGCTTCGGCAAGGATCGCGGAGGTACCTTTTGCATTACATATTTTATGCTTCTATTTTTTAAGGATTAGTTTTGAAAAACTTCTTGGGAGGGTTTAAGGAGGAAGACTTTGAATAGACTAGAATGAAGAAGAAGCGTGCTAGGCCATGCTGGCCTCAGGAGGCTTGGTACTGCAGTTAGTTGATAATAGTAGCAGTAGTAATATCACCTAAAATTTTTTGCTATCTACAAAAAAGAAAAACGTTACAGGGTTCTGCTACAGTTACTGCTATTCTTACAGTTACAGGGTCAATTACAGTTACCACTTCTTGCAAAGGGGTTCTGCTTTTTAGTCAAGGTAAATCTGCTGTGGCTCTTGTTCCTGCTCCAAACTACTTTTTTATCGATTGGGGGAAAGTTTTGGCATCACCATAAAAAATAAAATGCACCATATTACCCAAAAATATACCCCATGCAAAAATATAAGCCAAATTCAGCTTTCTGTAACCAACATGCTGCGTTCAATGTTGTCAATTTATCAGCTAGAAAACGTTCAAATATGCCACAGCTCATAAATATTAGTAAAATAGTTTATTAGCACCTTGTTGGCAATCCTAAGAATCCTTGAAATTTTCTTGTTTCACCAGTTATAAATAGCGCAAACGAGTTATCATAAAGTTTTTCTATTTTCCCAGTGTTTTGGTTGAAGTCTTAGTGCACTATTCTATTTGGATCTGATTTGCTGCCTTAAGGCTAAACATTTGTTTCTATTTAATTTGTTATATTTCCCTACCTCACTCATAGTCAGAACGTCTGGAAGATTTTGTACATCATTTGTATAATTAGAGTAATATTCTACCGGCTACCCTTACATCGCTGATTAACGTTAGGATCACCCAATCGGCTCTTAAACTTTGTGCACTTGTCCTGTTTTATTTTTGGCAAATCGTTGTGCTAAGATCTTACAACTTTTGACGGAAAACGACTTTAACAAATATCTGAGACCCCTGATTAGTGTTGCCAACGCTTTGAAATAAATTGTACAGGTTTTTCAACTAAAAGTGTACCACAAAAGATTAATTTATATCATTTGAAGAGTAGGTTAAACTTTTGCCACAACATGAAGAAAATTTTCGACTAACTAAAACTTGAACAGATATCCGAATCGGAAAAGAGCAAGTAAAATTCGAAATGTACTAGAAAATTTGATTGTACCAAAAAATTTCTAAATGTGCCGTATTGTATCAGGACCTCCAAATTATACCAAAAACGGTATAATTATACCGCGTTGACAACACAGTCCCTGATCTTACTTCTTAGACTTTTTGTTTGTTTTGGAAACATCTTTCTTCATTCTACTCCGATCCGTAATCTAAGAGCATTGATAAGATTGTCATCAAATTCTCTCCAACGTTTTGTTTGGCTGTGAATTGTAATATCTTGGTACTATGATGAAACAGAAAATATAATCTGAGTAGAGAAAAGGATAGCACTTGGATGAGTAGATAAATTTGCCTATTTTGTATTGCTCTAGAAGGTAGAACTTTTTCAGAAGAATGTATAACTAGTTTCTTTCTCTTTTTTTTAATTTAGACTTTAATGTCTGATAGTAATTCCCTTGATAGGCTGGGGCAGGGTTTGGGACCAGGCAGAATTATAAAATAGACAATATTCTGAAAAAAATTCCGAACTTCCAAACAAAAGTTATAATAAATATTCTATTTATTCAAATATTGCGCCAAATTCAATTTCTTTGCACTGTCCGGTTACGTTTACAATTTGGCTTACAAAGCTTGATTTTCTTTTGAAAATCCCATAATCCAAAACAAGATTCTGGATTGTCCACCAAAAACGGCAATTGTTCCTCGGGCTTTGATCTTATGTATCTTGTCCTCTAATAGAACCAAGCTAATAAATAAATGTGGCAATTTTTTATACTATTAGGAATAATCATATTGAACAATTTTGTAGGCTATTCTTTCTTTAGGATTTATGTTTTTGACATCTCATCAAATTTGAAACCATGTACTGGAAAAAATAATACCTTTTATTAGCTTGTAAGGAGTTTTTTTTTCACTCGGTGAAATGAACGGTAATGTCAGTACTTTTTTGATGTGGATGTATACATAGTCTAGGACTCTTAGGGTTTGACCCGGACAAAATTGCAATATAAACGAAAATGGTACCAAAATGATCAAAAAAAATTCTGTACAACATACTAAAAGTCCCCATAAATCCGAGTGGGGCGAGTACCCGAAAAATAGGGGAAAAGGGGAAAATGCGGGGGAAATTGGGAAAAATGCCGAACATACCCAAAAAATAGTTCAAAGTGAGTTTTCTGGGGCTTTCCATACGCTGATCACGAAACTGACATCTAAAATTCAGTATAGAATAAAAGTACTACGGAAAACGGGGGGAACAGGGGGAAGAGGGGAAAAAATTTAAAAATACAGGGTAGGGGTAGAAAGCACTTTGAAATATGTTTTCTGGGGTCTTTCTATCTGCTGTTCCCGAAACTGACATCTAAAATGAAATAAAGAACATGAGCCCCACCATAACGGGGGAAAAGGGGGAAAGAGGGGAAGAAAAGGGACAATTGAAGTCAGGGGTAAAAATCAGTTTGAAATGTGTTTTCTGGGGTTTTCCTATCTGCTGATCACGAAACTGACACCTAAAATGATAGAAAAAAAACGAGAACCATGAAAACCGAACAAAACTGGAGGAAATAACGGAAAAGGGGAAGGGAAGTCTGACTCCTGAGCCAGCTGCTAATGGCTAATAAGTAGGCCTATGGACAAAATAACTCGCTTAAGTATCAAACTTTTATTTTCTTGAATCACAGAAATTTCTTATAACCATTTGAATTACTAAACATAAAGAAAACAACCGCTTGGCAGTGATCACAGCATAAAACTTCAGCTATTATAGGTAAAATTTGTACTTTCGAAGGCAATATCGTTGAATAAAAAACTAAAAAAAGAACTTCAGTAACTATAGGTAAAATCTGTACTTTTTAAGGCAGTAGAGTTGACTTGAAAAATACAGCATTGATGTCACTAGTCGAGCTCCTCGTCTTCGACAATCTCGTTGTCCCTGTTCAAACAGTTGATACCCCGACATTCTCCGCACGCGAACGTACACGCTAATCCATTCTTCTTGCAGCTGCATCGCGAGTTCTCGCAGCCTGTCTTACAGTTGCATCTCACGACACTCAAAAGAGTCTGAGGTGCGGGCAACAAATTGGTCATCACAGGTGAGTATTTATGGTCTCTGAGGACCCAAACCCAGTTTAGCCGGGTCGAGGTCAGCTGGTTCCCCTTTCCAACGGGATACCTGGAGGCGCACTCGCTGGGAGTGGAATGAAGCTGCAGCTTCAGTTGGCGGAAGCCTTTCAGGCTTAACAAACGCCGTAGTATTTGACGAAGAAACTTTTTCCAAGAAAATTCGATATCGCAGCTTAGTGAGATCTTCGTTTGGTCGTGCTTTATACAAGCTGAGGAGAAGATGTTCACCCGATTTCACAATTTCATCTTTAGACGATGATTCATCTAGAAACACTTCGCATTTTTTTCTGAACACTTCGCTCTTCATCAAAAGAGGTAGCACAGCTTGCTTTACAAGTCCGAAAACTCGTGAGGTCGTGTCACATCCCAAGAGTGCGTACCCTACCAGAAGTAGCCTGGATACTTCCCCCATTGTTTTTTTAACTTCGTTGAGGCACCAGAACCGTGTTATCGCTTCTTTTGCGTTCGTTGACGATTCGAAGTAAAGTGTTTTTGCATTAGGCGGGAGGTGATACAAGAGTAGAATCAGAAGGTCAGTGTCGTTGCCAAGTACTATTGTTTCAGAGTTTTCTGCTTTCGTTACGGCAGTCTTCACGATTAGATAGTCAGTATCGTCCTTCGCATGGACGACTTCAAATCCTTTGGCTCTGAGTTTTTCCCCGATGTAGCTTATAATTCACTGTTTGTTCTGAGAGTTGCTCAAAAACTCTTCCTTCTTTTTCTGGAGCTTCATCCCTAAACTGAAATCGATCACTTGAGGCTGGCTTCCCTTATACCGTCGGTTGTGGGTAGCATCTTTCGTGGTTGGACCAGCGCTGTATCCATCGAAGACAGCAGTAGGGGAGGTACAGCGTCGGGTAACGAAACTAACATAGCTGTCACAGATTGAATCATAAGTATCACCAATCTTCCAAGGTACTTGCTGAAGCAGCCCACCTCCGTCAACTACAGTGACACGATCTGACACTGGCAGGTGGTGAATCGAGTCCATTTTCGCTTCTTTTCATACTGGGGACTATTGGATCCGCTTGATGTCATTCCGTCAGGATAGGTTTTGTCGTCGGCACTGGAACTCCGCGGTGACTGGTATACCTTGCTTCTCTTACTGAATGTCGAATTAGAACAGGATTATGTTGACGAACCCACGCGCTTGTTGATAACGGCGAGGAATACGGAATAAAGTAATTTCAGTATCTTTCCATATTTCTTTCTCGGGTTTTTTTTTTTGCCTTTTCTGAACCTATGGGGCAGCCGAACCTCTATAGGTCTTCTGTATTAACATTTGTAAACATTTCCACATGCTTTCTACCCCTACCCTGTATATTTCCCTTTTTCCCTCCCTCCCCCCCCCCCCCCATTTCCCCGTTTTATTTTTTTATATCATTTTAGTTCTCAATTTCGTAATCACCAGATAGGAATACCCCAGAAAATATCTTTCAAACCGCTTTCTACCCCTACCCTGTATTCTTCTCTTTTCTCCCCTCTTTCCCTTTCCCCTGTTCCCCCGTTTTCCGTAGTACTCTTTTTCTATACTGAATTTTAGATGTCAATTTCGTAATCAGCGTATGTGAAAACCTCAGAAAACTCACTAAACTATTTTCTGGGCATGTTCGGCATTTTTCCCATTTTCCCCCACATTTCCCCCTTTTCCCCTGTTTTTCGGGTACTCGCCCCACTCGGATTTATGGGGACTTTTAGTATGTTGTACAGAATTTTTTTCTGATCATTTTGGTACCATTTTCGTTTATATTGCAATTTTGTCCGGGTTTCGACACTTTTTTGAGCTAAAAGTCCTAGACTAATACGCATAATTAATAAACAAATTACATTTCAACAAATACTTTGTGAAACAGCTTGGGAAAGCTTTATCTTAGACTGTGTAAGTGGAAAGGATTTCCTGTTGTAGAAAAAGTAACCTATTTTTGGAGAAACTATGTATCTCAAGGGCAGAGGCGTCGTTTGGGGTGGGATGCAAGAGGGGAATTACCCCCCCCCCAAATAACGTGGAATAACAATTATTATGTAGCCTAAGCCCCTTGACTATCCAAACATGGAAACTTGCAGCCCTCTCTCCCAATAAAAATGCTGGAGATCACCCCTGGTAAAGGGCTCCTATCTCGAACACCTAAAAAACTAATTGATCCAATAATAAAGATAAACTGAATCGAAATGTTTTGATTTTGAGTTTCGGTAGTTAAAAATTAAGTCAAGAACTTGAGATACAAAGTTTTTCCTTCTCTCAAATTTCAACTCTGTTATATAACCAAATCACATCCTCTCCTAACCCTTCTGTTTCCTTGTTAGATGTTTGGATTTTATGACTTCAATTTTACTAAAACAATTATATATATATATATATATATATATATATATATAGATATATATATATATATATATATATATATATATATATATATATATATATATATATATATATATATATATATATATATATATATATATATATATATAAAACACTCATGGCCAACGGCATCGATTTTCTAATGTTTTACAAAGGAAATTCGGTACTTGTGTCTTATAGCCACCACACTCAAGTTCTGCCGAGAAATGAAGTTTGGTTAAGGCTAATGAAATAAAAGAAAATAGCGGTTTTTTCAGACCATGGGGGAAATTCATTCAGTTTGCGATCTGCGTTGATAGGAAATGGTGTCTGACCATGGGTGTTAAAATAATTTGGGATTTGCCAAGGACTGAAGAAGAGGCAATTAGACTTTTCCAGGACAAGGGGGTGTTGCCCAAAACGGGTGGCCGTAACGGCAGTAAGCAGAGTACATTCCAACGCGATTCTTAGTGATATTTCTGCGTTCCGGGTGCATATTTCTAAGTTGTAGTTTTCATAATTTTCTTGATAAAGTATTATATTTTCATCATATTTTGTTTTATTTCCTTAGCATTAACAAAACTTCACTTCTCGACAGAACTTGAGTGTGGTGGCTGTAAAATATACCGGAAATTCTATCATTGAAATCGTTCTTGGCCCTTGCCAGAATATTAAATCCTCTCCAATCCAACACAGAAGTACAGCAATGACTGGAAAACATCGATATTGTTATAGTACAAGAATCGTGCAAACTTAAATATAAGTAAATGGCAATATCAAAGAAATATAAAATTCAATGTTTAATTCTTGCAAAAAAAAGAAAGAAAAAAAATGAGGTTTGAAGAATAAAGCATGAGATAAAAGCATGTATCTTTGAACAGCCAAGCAAATATGTCAAACGAGTTTGAATGGAGTATATTTTGCTTCTTTATTTGGCTTGTCCATTTGATTTACTAGTCTGATTCAAGTGCTTGTGAAATGAACATTAAGTGAAGCATATTTCTGTTATATAGTAAGTTATAATTTTGATTTTAGGGTTAAGGTCTATCAGGAGTCAGAATCATGGCAAAGAAACAGGAAATATATCATGAGTTTCTCTATTCAATTCCCTTTTCTAATCTGTCGACAGGGGTGTAATTTGTTATAGGTTAAGGGGAGGAGCAGTGCCCCCTCATAACTAGAGTTTGCCCCTCTGACCCCAGTTTTTTGCCCACCTGAAATTTAGTTTCTTCAAAAATCTTGTCAAAACTAAGATAAGCCTGCATAATTTAACCATCCAGAGAAACGGTTTTTTTTGCCTTTGTGGTATTATTAGGCTCATTTTTTGCTGTCATTTTCACTTGATTTGGGAAATTGGCTCCAACTTTACCTCCCTCCAGCAGGGATGAATCCCCAGCATTTCTATCTGGGGGGGGGGCAAGAGCAGTGCATATCCAGATAGTCAAGGCGTATGGGATATATAATAATTTTTATCCATATTATCGGGGGGGACGCCCCCCTCGCCAAACAACGCCTCTGTCCCACGGGATTGGGATGAAGTTGCGCCAAGGGGTTCTACGCATTCATTTGCCTACGTTGTCTAGTTCAGTTCTTATCCTTTATTTACGAGTATTTCCTTTAATTTTGCTCAAATATTTTCTTTCTCCTCCACTTCTCTCTTCATTGCCAGTCTTAATAAATTTATTGTGCTCTTATTTACTCTCATTTACAGTTCCGTGGGAAGAGAATACAGGGTACTTTCCCATTGTGCAGCCTCTCTAAAAAGTCAAGTTCGGTTAATGCTAATGAAATAAAATAAAATAGGATGAATAAATATTAGTTTAGAAACAAATTTGTGCTATATTTTTGCACAGTAGGGCGGGGGTAAAGCATAGCATATATTAAATACGTAACCTAACCTAATTTAGTTACCTTCCGACCCCCCTAAACCCCCCAAAACTACAGTTTAATATCGTATACGCAATGAAAACCACGCTATCATTGCCTACTCTATAGCAGTTAACCCGAAAAGCCCTCATAATGGGAAAGTACCGAATACAATCCTAGTGTCATTGTCTCTCTCTAGAAAGCTCAGCTTCATGTCTTCATCCGATCAACCATTATGATTCCAGATATAGCCCAAGGCTATAAGAGAAGTTTGCAAATTCTGTTGATTATTAAATTAAAAAAACAAGTTTTTTTAACTGAAAGCAAGGAGCGACGTTAAAACTTAAACGAACACAAATTATTCCGTACATGAAAGGGGCTGTCCCCTCCTAAGCGCCTTGCTCTTTACGCTTAAGTTTTTATTGTTTTAAAAAATAAAGTTGTGAGACAGAGTCAAACTTTAGCCTAAGGAGCGAGGCGTTGAGGAGGGGACAGGCTGCTCAAAATTATTTCAAGCAGCCTCAAAAAAAGAAACAAAAATTCAGTTTATTTTATAAAGTTCATACAATACCTATTTACAGCTCCTGCTGCAGCAGGAGCAGGAGATTATTTACAGGTAAATAATTAAAATTTGTTTACATGCATTTTGTTACTTTATTTCGATTTGAAAAAAGATGTTGGGGGAGGTGACAGCTTTCTATTCCTTATTCCCTCTTGGAAGGTTCAATCATATAGAGGAGAAGCTTTTGTATGATTGTTATTTCTATGAGGTATATCAAAACTGTCTCTATTCTAAATTGTATTATAAAAACCTTGTCTAGAAATATTCTATATATATAAGTTGTGTTTTTTGAATCTTTGGTTAAAATGACTATGTTGAAACTTTGGTCTGATTCCAAGTCAGTTCATTGGGATCATTGTGGTGCAAAGAACAGTTTTGCATCCACTGATGCATATTTTCACTTAAAAAATAAAAAGGTAGAAAACTCAACGCGGTAAAATAAGGAAAACTCAAAACGAGAAAACACTATTGTTTAAGACGGTATTTTTGTTAAGGTTGCCTGCGAATTCAGCAAGGTGTCTACACTAAGACAAAATGTAGCGATAATTCAAATATATTTGTATTAAAAATGAAGTAAAATAGTCAAGTGCTCGCTTATCTCAATTGCTGAAATAGGAAAACAGTTTTCTTTTTTGCCAAACAATTACCTGTAATATATTATATAAGACAACAACATTTAAAAAGGAAAAAAAAACAATTTTAAACAATTATTATGCTTCGGCAAGGATCGCGGAGGTACCTTTTTGCATTACATATTTTATGCTTCTATTTTTTAAGGATTAGTTTTGAAAAACTTCTGGGAGGGTTTAAGGAGGAAGACTTTGAATAGACTAGAATGAAGAAGAAGCGTGCTAGGCCATGCTGGCCTCAGGAGGCTTGGTACTGCAGTTAGTTGATAATAGTAGCAGTAGTAATATCACCTAAATTTTTTTGCTATATACAAAAAGAAAAACGTTACAGGGTTCTGCTACAGTTACTGCTACACTTACAGTTACAGGGTCAATTACAGTTACCACTTCTTGCAAAGGGGTTCTGCTTTTTAGTCAAGGTAAATCTGCTGTGGCTCTTGTTCCTGCTCCAAACTACTTTTTTATCGATTGGGGGAAAGTTTTGGCATCACCATAAAAAATAAAATGCACCATATTACCCAAAAATATACCCCATGCAAAAATATAAGCCAAATTCAGCTTTCTGTAACCAACATGCTGCGTTCAATGTTGTCAATTTATCAGCTTGAAAACGTTCAAATATGCCACAGCTCATAAATACTAGTAAAATAGTTTATTAGCACCTTGTTGGCAATCCTAAGAATCCTTGAAATTTTCTTGTTTCACCAGTTATAAATAGGGCAAATGAGTTATCATAAAGTTTTTCTATTTTCCCAGTGTTTTGGTTGAAGTCTTAGTGCACTATTCTATTTGGATCTGATTTGCTGCCTTAAGGCTAAATATTTGTTTCTATTTAATTTGTTATATTTCCCTACCTCACTCATAGTCAGAACGTCTGGAAGATTTTGTACATCATTTGTATAATTAGCGTAATATTCTACCGGCTACCCTTACATCGCTTATTAACGTTAGGATCACCCAATCGGCTCTTAAACTTTGTGCATTTGTCCTGTTTTATTTTTGGCAAATCGTTGTGCTAAGATCTTACAACTTTTGACGGAAAACGACTTTAACAAATATCTGAGACCCCTGATTAGTGTTGCCAACGCTTTGAAATAAATTGTACAGGTTTTTCAACTAAAAGTGTACCACAAAAGATTAATTTATATCATTTGAAGAGTAGGTTAAACTTTTGCCACAACATGAAGAAAATTTTCGACTAACTAAAACTTGAACAGATATCCGAATCGGAAAAGAGCAAGTAAATTCGAAATTTACTAGAAAATTTGATTGTACCAAAAAATTTCTAAATGTGCCGTATTGTATCAGGACCTCCAAATTATACCAAAAACGGTATAATTATACCGCGTTGACAACACAGTCCCTGATCTTACTTCTTAGACTTTTTGTTTGTTTTGGAAACATCTTTCTTCATTCTACTCCGATCCGTGATCTAAGAGCATTGATAAGATTGTCATCAAAATTCTCTCCAACGTTTTGTTTGGCTGTGAATTGTAATATCTTGGTACTTTGATGAAACAGAATATATAATCTGAGTAGAGAAAAGGATAGCACTTGGATGAGTAGATAAATTTGGCCTATTTTGTATTGCTCTAGAAGGTAGAACTTTTTCAGAAGAATGTATAACTAGTTTCTTTCTCTTTTTTTTATTTTATTTAGACTTTAATGTCTGATAGTATTTCCCTTGATAGGCTGGGGCAGGGTTTGGGACCAGGCAGAATTATAAAATAGACAATATTCTGAAAAAAATTCCGAACTTCCAAACAAAAGTTATAAATATTCTATTTATTTCAAATATTGCGCCAAATTCAATTTCTTTGGCACTGTCCGGTTACGTTTACAATTTGGCTTACAAAGCTTGATTTTCTTTTGAAAATCCCATAATCCAAAACAAGATTCTGGATTGTCCGCCAAATACGGCAATTGTTCCTCGGGCTTTGATCTTATGTACCTTGTCCTCTAATAGAACCAAGCTAATAAATAAATGTGGCAATTTTTTATACTATTAGGAATAATCATATTGAACAATTTTGTAGGCTATTCTTTCTTTAGGATTTATGTTTTTGACATCTCATCAAATTTGAAACCATGTACTGGAAAAAAATAATACCTTTTATTAGCTTGTAAGGAGTTTTTTTTCACTCGGTGAAAATGAACGGTAATGTCAGTACTTTTTTGTTGTGGATGTATACATAGTCCAGGACTCTTAGGGTTTGACCCGGACAAAATTGCAATATAAACGAAAATGGTACCAAAATGATCAAAAAAAATTCTGTACAACATACTAAAAGTCCCCATAAATCCGAGTGGGGCGAGTACCCGAAAAATAGGGGAAAAGGGGAAAATGCGGGGGAAATTGGGAAAAATGCCGAACATACCCAAAAAATAGTTCAAAGTGAGTTTTCTGGGGCTTTCCCATACGCTGATCACGAAACTGACATCTAAAATTCAGTATAGAATAAAAGTACTGACGGGAAAACGGGGGGAAACAGGGGGAAGAGGGGAAAAAATTTAAAAATAACAGGGTAGGGGTAGAAAGCACTTTGAAATATGTTTTCTGGGGTCTTTCTATCTGCTGTGCCCGAAACTGACATCTAAAATGAAATAAAGAACATGAGCCCCACCATAGCGGGGGAAAAGGGGGAAAGAGGGAAAGAAAAGGGACAATTGAAATCAGGGGTAGAAATCAGTTTGAAATGTGTTTTCTGGGGTTTTCCTATCTGCTGATCACGAAACTGACACCTAAAATGAAGGAAAGAAAACGAGAACCATGAAAACCGAAACAAAACTGGAGGAAATAACGGAAAAGGGGAAGGGAAGCCTGACTCCTGAGCCAGCTG
>CM051270.1:56790194-56840194 GCA_027921565.1 Artemia sinica
CGGGGGGCCTAGTGGCCCTCCAATCACTTTCGACTATTAAAAAGGGCACTAGCCCTTTGAAATTCCAATCGAATGAGCTTTTTTTAAGTTTCTACGACAACGCCTTTTTTAAAAACCTTATATGCCCCAGGGCATAACTTAAAAACCCTGGCCCTGAGGGCTGTGGGGGAGTGTTCTCCTCGAAAACATATTTTCTATCTGGAAATCAACTACGCTGAACAAAATGGCTGTCTCAAAATTTTGATTGGATGTGTTTGGGGAAAGGATGGGCGTGGGGGGGCTAGTTGCCCTCCAATCACTTTCGACTATTAAAAAGGGCACTAGCCATTCGAATTTCCAATTGAATGAGCCTGTTTTGAATTTTCTATGACAACGCCCTCTATAAAAACCTTATATACCCCCAGGGCCCAACTTAAACCCCTGGCCCTGAGGGTTGTGGGGGAGTGTCTTTCTCAAAAACATATTTTATATCTGGAAATCAACTACGCTGAACAAAATGGCTATCTCAAAGTTTTGATTGGATGTGTTTTGGGGAATGATGGACGTGGGGGGATAGTTGCCCTCCAATCACTTTCGATTATTAAAAAGGGCACTAGAACTCTCAATTTCCAATTGAATGAGCCCCTTTTGAAGTTTCTACGACGACCCCTTCCATACGAAGTGCCCTGCTCTAAAGGAAAAAATAGTAAATAGTACATTGTGCCAACATCGTTCTTATATGCCCTCAGGGCATAACTTAAAACGCTTACCCCGAGGGTTTTGGGGGAGTTTCCTACTCAAAAACATATTTCTATCTGGAAATCAACTACGCTGAGCAAAATTGCAATCTCAAAATCTTGATTGGATGTGTTTTGGGGAATGATGGGCGTGGGGGGGGGCTAGTTGCCCTCCAATCACTTTCGACTATTGAAAAGGGCACTAGCCAGTCCAATTTCCAATCGAATGAGCCCTTTTCGAAGTTTCTACGACAACTCCTTCGATACGAAGTGGCCGGGTATGGAGAAAAAAAAAACACATTGTGCCCACATCGTTCTATACTTAGGCAGCGCTGGCACGCTTCCTATGAGAGAACAAGTCATCTTTTAAATTTCTAATAGATTTTACCGCTAGAAAACATCTGGTACAAGAACAAACGTTTGCTTGTCGAATACCAGAATAAACAGTTTTATACCAAACTCAGCTAGCGGAAATTGTTGCAGAATTCCTCTAAGGTTTGAACTCCTGCACTAAGTATTCCTAAAATGCATGGTCTGTGCCAGCATTCAAATATAAGCTACTCCCTTCCAAGCCTATTTTTTGTCAAGATGTTTTATCGTCCCCAACTCTCCCTCTCAACCCTCAGTTAAAGATGACAAACTTTATACATCCCTGAGCTGTGACGTAGCCAGGATTTCACTTGGGAGAAGGCATCAGTTTATCTATTACACAGTTAGGAAAACAAGAGAGTACTGATGAATCCATCGAAAAATTTATATTTTAAACAGACGACAAATTAAGTAAAATGTTTATTGTAAGCATTATAAACTTCAAAGTAGAGACGAAAGGAAAGAATAGGTGGATTTAAAACCGTCGGTAAAGGGAGGGCTTCCCAATCCATCAGCGTCCATTGCATTCTCATCTCTAAAAATATCTTTTGCTAGAAAGCAAATCGGCTTAAATAGGAGTAAGAATATTATGTTGCGAAGACTCAAATATTGTATAATCCAGTAGTAAAATTTATCATTTTCCATCTCATAAGTAACTAAGAATGGTAATTAGTGTGCTTCGAAGACGCGAAATTTCAAAATTTATTATGAAAGAGTTTTTTTTTTCTTCTTGAAGTTTTCTTTCAGGCTCTGCTTTGGCTGATTAATATGCCTTCCAATCATCATAAGGAAAGTGTCGAGCTTGAAATTACCCTGTTACGATATCGGAATCCAAAAAGATATGACATTTTCAGTTGCAAAAAAATGTGCACACAATGTCAAGCAGTGGATTGCTGAGGGTTTAAGCTACTCTAAGAGGACCACCTGTCCCCCTCCGCCTCAATGCACTACTTCTGTACATTCAATGCAAAATACCATATTGCTTAGATCATGGTTTATCTCATGATCAAGATCTGAGTGATGGTTTATCGAGGTTACAGTCAAAGCTTAGATCAAGATTTAGTGTGGAATGTGTCTGGATAATGCTAAAGTAATAAAAAAAAGTAGGCTGGAGCATTAAATAGTAAGGAATAAAAAGAAATAAAGAAAGAAAAAAATATGCATTGAAAGTATCTCAACTGGGAAAAAACTGTTTTTCTTCTTATTTTGGGGATAGTATCTTTAGGGTTCTCAAACATATTGAATTTCATTGCAAAGTATGTATCAACATCGCACTATAAGGGATATAAGGGTAATTTCAAGGGTAGGACCACACAGTCCAAGCTTTAGCCATGAGATCCTGATTACACTCCTCTTTAGCCTCGATGGAAAGATTTGAAGTAATCGAGTGGGATTAATAAATAAACAGAATCTCGACATATCTAATCATTATAATAAAATATACTTTATAACAGAGATATAGAAATAGAAAAACTAAGTATTTTATTAGAAAAGAAAAAAAATAATTTATTTGATTTAATTTTTCAGAATTAGAATTAAGTTTTCGATCTCCTTGTACCCTATTAAATACTGGGCGCATGTTAAATGTGCTCAATATCTTGTAGCAATTAAATATTTCTCCTTGTAGCATGAGATGTTACATTCAGATGCCTACTGGTACAGAGATAGAAAAATCGAGGCAGACCACCATGAGTCTCGCCATGAATTTCTTTAAGGGGGGGGAGGGTAATGCTGCTAGGAATTTGTTTTTGGCAATTTTAAATTATAATAATTCCTCCTGTTTCAATGTATTTAGACATAGGTACAGTAGATATGTCTTAGACATATGTTTGAAAGAACAGTTTGAATAGATCACATGTTAAAAGAAACGCACATTTTAAAGGTTTTTAAGTAAATATAGATATTCTGTTTAGAATGTTTAGTTTTTTATATCCTCAACTGTGTAGATACATTCAACACTGTAAGTTTGTGGAACTTTACGTTTAACAACGTAAACATGTAAACGATTGAGGTGAATATCCAGCAACATTTCTAAGTTTGCCAACACGAGGAATTTCTAGTGTGGAGGCACTAGGGCAGAACTATGTGTGTAAGAACCGGTCCAAACATTGATAAGGTTTGATTTTTCCCTAATGCTCAAGCCAAACTATATTACGCATGTGAGCCATTCTTGATGGGCAACCATACAAATTATGGTGAAAAAAAGTTATATTCCAACGTTGCTGGTATAGCCTAGTTTGGGCACAATTGCAACAAAGATGTTCCGTCATCTAAATACTAGTGGCCTATTCTCTTTTGTTTTGTTTCACTCTTTCTTTTTGTTTTTTGTCAATGTTTATGATATGAATCTAATTTTCATTCCTCACTGTGGCCTTCTGCACAGGCTCTCATCCTTCTTTCGATTAGTTTCTGTGAATGACTTTCTTAATGTATTTTGTAATGATGTGTATATTTTGTTATTGAATGGAATCTGCTAATTATTCAAATTAAGTTTAGTTTAAGAAAAAAAATGAAACTAATCAGAGGCAACGCTACAGTCTTAACTTTTAGTAAAGGCCATACGGCTCCAATGTTTTATTATTATTATATTTTTTTTAAAGGCATTTCGAGAGTTCTAATGCCCGTTTTAAGAGTCAAAGTGATAAGAAGGCAGCTACCCCCTCCCCCTTCTCTCATGTCCTTTTTCTCCCAAATGCATCAGATACAAATTTTGAGATAATCATTTTGTTATAAATAATTCAAGGTTCAGATAACAAAATTTCCTGTGCCGACACAGCCCCCCAGGGCATGGGGGCAGGCGTTGTAAGTTATGCCCTGGAAGTATATATTGTTCTTATGGAAGGGATGCTTGTATAAAATTCAGAGAGGGCTCATTTGTTTAAAAATGATAGTTCTGGTTCGCGTTTTAAGAGTCAAAAGAGATCGAGCGCCAAGGAGCTGTACGGCTCCTATGTTTTATTATCTATTTATTTATTTATTATTTTTTTTCTCCGAGGCACTTCATATGGAAGATGTTGTCGTATAAACTTCAAAGGGGGCTCATCCAATTGCAAATCCAGAGTTCTAGTGCCCTTTCTAAGATTCAAAAGTGATCGGAGGGTCAATAGCCCTGACCCCTGCCACGCCCTTTTCCCCCAAACACATCAGATAAACCTTTTGAGGCAGCCATTTTGTTAAACATATTTCAAAGATCATGCAACAAAAACTCCGGGGTCGATAGAACCTCCCAGGGTCCAGGGGCAGGCGTTGCAGATTATGCCCTGGGGCAAATATGGTTTTTATAGTAGGGATGCTTGTATAAAGTACAGGGATGGCTCATTTAATTGAAAATTAAAAGTTCTAGTTCAATTTTAGAGTCATGAGAGATCGAAGGGCAACTAACCACCCCCCCCCCCCTGTTACGCCCTTTTCCCCCAAATGCATTAGACAAAAAATTTGAGAAAGGAATTCTGTTGAAAATAGTTCAAAGGTTAGATGACAAAACTTCGATGTCAACACAACCACCCAGGGCCCGGGGGCAGGCGTTCTAAGTTATGCCTTGGGGGCATATGAGGCTTTTTGGAAGGGATGCTTGTATGAACTTCAGAGAGGGCTCATTTGATTTGAAATTGAAAGTTCTAGTTCACTTTTTAAGAGTCAAAAGTGATTGAAGGGCAGCTAGCCCCTTCCACACGCTCCTTTTCCCCAAAATGCATCCGATAAAAATTTTTAGGTAGCCATTTTGTTAAAAATGGTTCAAAAATCATATAACAAAAAACTCCCGGGTTGACACAACCCCCGCGGCTAGGGGGCGGGTGTTGTAAGCTATGCCCTGGGGGCCTATAAGGTTCTTATGGGATGGATGCTCATATAAACTTAAGAGAGGGCTTATTTGATTGGAAACTGAAATTTCTGCTTCACTTTTTAAAGGTCAAAAGTGACTTGAGGGCAGGTTGCCCCCCCCCCCTGTCCTTTTTTCCCAAAATACATTTGATAAAAATTTTGACGAAGCCCTTTTCTTAAAAATAGTTCAAAGATCATATAACTAAAACTTTTGAGTTAACCCAACCCCCTAGGGCCAAGGGGCAGGCCTTTTAAATTATGCCCTTGGGGCAAATATGGTTCTTATAGAAGGAACACTCATTTAAACTTCAGAAAGGGCTCATTTGATTGGAAATTAAAAAGTTTAGTTCACTTTCTCAGAGACAAACGAGATGGGACAGTAACGAAGCCCCCCCCCCCAAGCCCTTTTTTCCCCAAATGTATCAGATAAATTTTTTTAAATGAACGTTTCGTTAAAATTACTTCAAGGGTCAGATAACAGAACTCTGATGTCGACACAACCGCCCAGGGTGCAGGGGCAAAGCGTTGTAAGTTATACCCTTGGGGCAAATATGGTTCTTATAGAAAGGACGCTCATAGAAACTTCAGAAAGAGCTCATTTGATGGAAATCAAAAGTTCTAGTTCACTCTTTCAGAGTCAAACGAGATCGGAGGGAAACTAAAGCCCCCCCCCCAAGCCCTTTTCCCAAAATGCATCAGATAACAAAAAATTCAAATAGAGGTTTGTTAAAATTACTTCAAGGGTCAGATAATAAAACTCTGATGTCGATACACCCGCCCAGGGCGCAGAGACAGGCGTTGTAACTTGTGCCCTTGGGGAATATATGGAATAGATGCTTGTATAAACTTCAGAGACGGCTCATTTGATCGGAAACTGAAAGTTCTAGTTCACATTTTTAAGAGTCAAAAGTGATTGGAGGGAAGCTAGCCCCCCCCCCCAACTCCTTTCTTTCCCCAAATATATCCGATAAAAAATTTGAGTTAGAAATTTTGTTAAAAAAATAGTTAAACGATCATATAAAAAAACTCCGGGGTAGACAAAACTCCCCTGGGCCCGGGGCAGGCGTTGTAAGTTACGCCCTGGGGGCAAATATTGTTCTTATGGATGGGATGCTCGTATAAACTTCAAAAAGTGCTCATTTGATTGAAAATTAAAAGCTCTAGCTCACCTTTTCAGAAGTCAACAGAGATCCGAGGGCAACGAGGGCATTAAATCCGACCCCCTAATATCCTCGCATTTGTACCGCAAATAGGAGAATATATATTCTACTATATATGCCATATGCTATGCATACTTGTGAGTGGTTATCTTTTATGTAAAGTTAATAGTGTAATTAATTTTTCTTCTGTTACTAAGTTTTAGTCAATAGAAAACTAAAGGTCATAAAGGCAATAAGGTTTTGATATTTTATGTTTTTTTTTAGTTTTGCAGTTAATATTAGTGAAAAACAGGGCCACCACGGGAAGTTTTGTGCACAGCCAGTCCCACCCACCTCTTAGTGTAACCCCCCCCCCCTCGTGCCTTTTCCCCCAAATGCAATCATCAAAATTTTACAAAAAATTTGAACCATTTTTGTTCAAAATAGTTCAAAATTCAAACTATAACTTAGAGGTTGAGAAATCCTCCGTAGCCCCCAGGGTAAGGATTGTAACTTATTTAAGTTGCCTATTATTAGAATATATGATTTTTGTGGAAAGGGTTGGTATTAACATTGGACTGGCTCATTTGATTGAAAATTGAAACTTCTAGTTTTTTTTTAAGGATCAAAAGTGATCAATGGGTAATTAGCCCACGCCCCGCTTTTTACAAAGGGCATCCCGTCAAAATTTGAGATTGGAATTTTGTTCAAAAAGGTCAAAGGCCAAACAACTATGCTTCCGGGGTTGAACCCCCGCCCTCAACCCCGGGGCAATTGCTCTGAGTTACGGAACTTGCTTATTGTTGCTTTGACACTTTGTTTACTTCAATATTTGGATTTAGTGATTTACGTGGCAACTTCAATTTACCGTGCAAGGGCTATAAGCTATGCAAGTTGCTTATCGTTACTTTGATACCTTGTTTACTCTGATGTTTTCTTTACTTTGTTGTTTTTTACTTTGATATTGTTACTTTGATACTTCTTTCGATACTTTGCTGAAAATTTGATGTTTAAAAAAAGTTGATTTTGAAATAAGGAATTTTTAAAAACCTGAAACTTTTTGCAATCAAAAACGAACAAAAATTACTTTAAAAAAAAAAACTTCCCAAAAAAGAAATTTTTCAAAGAAAAGTAAAGGCCATTTTAAACTTAACATCAGCATATACAAATACCTGTTAAAATTCAAACTCAGAACGACCAGAAATTACTATTAAAGAATAAATGAAACCCAAAACGAACAGAAATTAAATTAACAGTCATAGCAAAAAGAACATACAACAAGTAATAATGTCAATGAATAAATACATCTTAAAGCGAGTAATGCTTACATTGAATATGCGAATCAAGCTTAAACACGAAAAAAAATATTTTGCTATTGAAGTATAAATGAAACCCAAAAACGAACAGAAATTAAATAAACAATCAATGCAAACAAACGTGCAATAGATAATAATATAAATGAATAAATAAATCTTAAAACGAGTGAAACTTAAATTGAATATGCAAATCAAGCTTGAAACGAACAAAAATCCCAACAAACAAGAGCTTGGGTATCGCTTCCTTCTCTCACTGTAGAAGTCTAAAACCAACTGAGTCATTTGCGCTTTACTGAAAACGAAATATATTACAAATATTTTCTTTTGTACTTAATATTGAAAATAAACGTTAAAATTAAAGTAAAATTTTGAACTGATGAGCTTTCAGCAATTAATATCATTATACATCAAATATTCAGTTTAATTTATTAGTTCTTTCTAAAATTGTTCAAGAAGAATATAGTTTCACTACAAACAAGAGTTTGGATACTGCCCCCTCCTTAATTGTAAAAACCTAAAGTAAAGCCTACTGCCTATTGGCGCTTCATTCATATAAGGATAGTATATAAATTTCTGAAGGCAGCCTGAGTCAACAATTTGCTGTATATTGATCCATTCTCCCCAATATCCCAAAAGTATAAAAGTGATATTTCATATGTTTATTGCAGATCACCCTGAATGCACCTACGTGGGTCACCTACGTGTGAATGCATTTCCTCTACGATACCTTGGCATCAGCTTGTCTACCGAGCTTACCAACAGCTTATGCACTACCGAATCAGACCACCCTAGCCAGCTGCAGTGACAGACCAAGAGATATAGGTATTCTTTTTTCTTTTAGAATTTTTAAATGACAAAAAACAATATTAATTTTTTTTTTTTAGAAAAACACAGTATTGTATACAACCTGATGACTGACGTCATTATCTTAGGTTACAACCATTACTAACGTTATAATATAATTAACATCCGGGTTGCAGCGGTAGCTAGCAACCTAGCAAGAGACGATCACGTCCAATGTTAAGAAATATAAAAACCCAAAACTCCTAAAAAAAGAGTCAGATAAAAACAAAAAGTACACCATTAGAGCCGCCTTTTCCGAAACCCCTATGTAGGAAACTTTCTGTCCCTTGGCTTGAACAGCAAGGGAAATAAATTGGCTTGAAAATCAAGAGAAGTGGCAGCTACTACGACATTCTGCCTAAACGGCATATTTTTTTTTCTTTTCCACAGATAGCTTGGCACTGGAACATCGTAGAGAGTTGTTCAATGGCTCATTTTAAAGGAAATTAATTGGGTTAAAAATCTTTTGTAACTAAAATAGATTATTTCTAAAAGATAATAAATTTTTCCACTAAAAACTGCATTTTTGATGTCTTTTCATACTGCAGTCTTTTCAAAGATATTTGATTTTTGTACATAAATCATAATCGTATACCAGCAGTAAGATTAGAACCTATGCCTCCGAAGAGACTGGTGGCTAACACCAGCGCCTTGGACCACTCGGTCATGCTGCCTCTCATAACTAAATATGTAAATCCGGGTTGCAGCAGTAGCTAGCAACCTAGTAAGAGACGATTAGTCCAATGCTAAGAAACAAAACCCAGAACTCCTAAAAATAAAGTCAGATCATACACTAAAAGACGATCATTGGTATAATCAACAATTGCATACATTGGAATTAGTAAGCTACTTGATTGTTTGAGGTTCGTTTCTTACCATTTCAAAGAAGAAAAGCCGTAGGCTTTTTCCTGTTTGTAATCAGTTTATTATCCGGGTTACAGTGGTATTACATAAAGGATGGATAACGTTCATGATAAATCCGGGTTGCAGCGGTAGCTAGCAACCTAGTAAGAGACGATCACGCCCCATAGTAAAAACTAAAGTAACCCATAACTCCTGAAAAAAGATTCAGATCATCCGGGTTTCAGCGGTAGCTAGCAACCTAGTAAGAGACGATCACGTCCAATATTAAGAAATATAAAAACTCATAGTTCCTAACAGAGGAGTCAGATTAAAACAAAAGTACAGCATTAGAACCGCCTTGTCCAAAACCCCTGTATAGGAAACTTTCTGTCCCTTGGCTTGAACAGCAAGGGAAGTATATTGGCTTGAAAATCAAGAAAAGTGGCAGCTACTACAACATTCTGCCTAAACCGCATATTTGTTTTTCTTCCTTTTCCACAGATAGCTTGGCACTGGAACATTGTAGAGAGTTGTTCAATGGCTCATTTTAAAGGAAATTAATTGGGTTTAAAAATCTTTTGTAACTAGTATAAATTATTTCTAAAGAGAATAAATTTTTACACTAAAAACTGCATTTTTGATGTCTTTTCATACTGCAGTCTTTTCAAAGATATTTGATTTTTGTACATCAGTCATAATCGTATACCAAATAAATAATTTCTGAGACCACACTGGCTAATCATGATAAAACGAAACAATAGCAAAAAAAAGAAAAAAACGAGGATTATACAAGCCAGTGAAAAATATTGACTAAAATGCAATGTTTCGGTCAAGACCTCCGCTTGACTGTCCTCAGTGCAAAATAATAACATTAAAATTACTAATAAAAATCCAAGGATACTATAAAAAATTTCAAACCTTAAAACAAAGCACAACCAAAATTTGAAGACCCTTTCCATGTAACGGTGAAAGGGTAACTGAATGAAAAATACAGTACTGAACGGGAATTCAATTTTTTAATTTATACAGAGCATTTTTAAAAGCTAAACGCTTTCCAGGTAAAACATCATCACAGATTAGGTTAGGTTGCAAAATGTGATTTTTTTTAATATCTAAGTAAAAACGATCAGAATTCTTTTGAAGAGCAAATTCACATTTTTTTTTTTTTACATCACATGATGTATACATAGAAATGGCACCAAAACTGGCCAAAATTTAGTCTTTTTTTACATCAAGGTTTTTTAATTAATTCACAAGGTGAACTGAATTTTTAATGTAAGGAGCATGCATCGACATAAGAGGACGAAAAATTGTGGATAACCATTTTCCCAGTCTGGAAGCTGATGAACTATAAGAGGCCACAATTGGGCGCTGAGGAACTCCATCTTTGTGAATTTTTGGTAGACCAAAGAAATTAGGAGCGGAGCACCCTTTAGGGTAAAACATTTTGTACATTTGTGGAGTAACGAGTCTTTCTTTTTGTAAAATTCCCACCTCTTTTTGTGCTTCACGTATGAACTTGTCGGTGGGGTCTGACTTTATACGTTTATAAGTGTGAGTGTCGGACAAAATATCCGTAACTTTTTTGTTATATGAGATTTTACTGAAGGACTGAAGGTTGATAGGTATAATGATAGGTATTTGCATTTCTCTTCCAACCACCCTCCTTGTGTAAAACGAGGAGTAGTTATATCTTTAGTTGATCCTGTCATAAGAATTTGTTTAAAGGCTCATATAATCCCGGAATTAAATTATCTGAAGGACATTTTGTTTTGAAAGGGATATCCCATCAAGTTACTGGAATCCATCATAGAAAAAAGACAAAAAAAGGCAGAAAAAGATTCATCATCTCCACAACCTCCAATGGATATCATCCCTTTAGTGGGTGATAAGAAATTTTTTACTTTTTTGCCCTATTTTCCCAAATTAGGTGACAAATTGCAAAGAACTCTTTAAAAACATAACTTAAATGTCACCTTTAAAAATTCTAATAAAATCCAGAACTATTTTAACAGCGGTAAAGATAAAACGAGCCTTATTTTGTGCAGTGGCGTTTATAGGGTTCCCTGTTCTTGCGGCTGTTTCTATGTTGGAAGAACCCATCAGCAATTGGGGGAGAGATTGTTGGAACACAGGTGCTCAATCAACAAAGCTATGGAGCTATGCCAAAGGCCTGAGAGTTTTGACTCCGCCTTGGCTCAGCATGTGTATGACAACTCGCACCCTTTCGTTTTATTCAATAGCACCTCCATTATTGCCCCTGTTAAAGGTCTCATCCAAGTTTTCAGGGAGTCAGTTGAGATAAAAAAAAAAGTAAATTCACCGAAAGGTTGCTCTCAATAGAGACACGGGAGAAACTTATTTAAGCCCCATTTATAATGAACTAATCAATTCTGATCGTTTTTACTTAGGTATTAAAAAAATCACATTTTGCAACCTAACTAATCTGTTATGATGTTTTACCTGGAAAGCGTTTAGCCTTTAAAATGCTCTGTATAAATTAAAAAATTGGATTCCCATTCAGTACTGTATCTTTTCATTCAGTTACCCTTACACCGTTACATGGAGAGGGTCTTCAAATTTTAGTTGTGCTTTGTTTTAAGGTTTGAAATTTTTTATAGTATCCTTGGATTTTTATTAGTAATTTTAATGTTATTATCTTGCACTAAGGACGGTCAAGCGGAGGTCTTGACCGAAATATTTGTATTTTAGTCCATATTTTTCACTGGCTTGTATAATCCTCGTTTTTCTCTTTTATTTACTATTGTTTCGTTTTATAATCGTATACCAGCGGTAAGATTTGAACCCACGCCTCCGAAGAGACTGGTGGCTAGTACCAGCGCCTTGGACCACTCGGTCACGCTGCCTCCCATAACCATGTATATGAATCTGTGTTGCAGCAGTAGCTAGCAACCTAGTAAGAAATATAAAACCCAGAACTCCCAAAAATAGAGTCAGATCATCCGGGTTGCAGCGGTAGCTAGTAACCTAGTAAGAGACGATCACGTCCAATGTTAAGAAATATAAAAACCCATAGTTCCTAACAGAGGGAGTCAGATCAAAACAAACAGTACACCATTAGAACCGCCTTGTCCGAAACCCCTGTATAGGAAACTTTCTGTCCCTTGGCTTGAACAGCAAGGGAAATATATTGGCTTGAAAATCAAGAAAAGTGGCAGCTACTACAACATTCTGCCTAAACGAGATATTTTTTTCTTTTTTTCTTTTTTTCTTTTCCACAGATAGCTTGGCACTGGAACATCGTAGAGAGTTGTTCAATAGCTCATTTTAAAGGAAATTAATTGGGTTAAAAATCTATAGTAACTAAAATAAATTATTTCTAAAAGAGAATAAATTTTTCCACCAAAAACTGCATTTTTGATGTCTTTTCACACTGCAGTCTTTCAAACATAATCGTATACCAGCGGTAAGATTTGAACCCACGCCTCCGAAGAGACTGGTGGCTAACACCAGTGTCTTGGACCACTCGGCCAGGCTGCCTCTTATAATTTGGGTTGCAGCAGTAGCTAGCAACCTAGTAAGAGACGATCAGTCCCATGCTAAGAAATATAAAAACCCAAAACTCCTAAAAATAGAGTAAGATCAAAACAAAAGTACATCATTAGAACTACCTTGTCTGAAACCCTACTAGATAAATAATGAATGTCGTCATAGCTTTATATTAGAGCTATTACGTGAATAGAAAAACACGAAATTATGTTGTGGTTTCTGAAGACGTCATGAAATAATATCATTGCGCCATGACGTCATCATGAAATAAAATCATTACGCCGTGACTTCATAATTACTACTTAAGAACTACAAAGGTGAAAATGGTCTCATTCGTGAATTACATAATGGTTAGATCAAAGCAAGCTGCACGCAAGTTAAAAAAACAGTACTACACAGTTCCGGGTTGCAGCGGTAGCTAGCAACCTAGTAAGAGACGATCACCTCCAATGTTAAGAAATATAAAAACCCGTAGCTCCTAAAAAAAGAGTCAGATCAAAACAAAAAGTACACCATTAGAACCGCCTTGTCCGAATCCTCTATAAAGGAAACTTACCTCCCTTTGGCTTGAATAACAAAGAAAATATATTGGCTTGAAAATCAAGAAAATTGACTTTTACCACGTTATTCTCCCCAAACGGGATATTTTTTTCTTTCCGCTTTTTCTTTCTGCTCAGCTAGCTGGGCACTGGAAAATCATAGAGAGCTGTATAATAGCTCATTTTAAAGGAAATTGCAACATCTAGTGCCTTTTGTATTTAAAAATAAAATACTTTTTAAAGTAGAATCAATTTTGTCAAAAAAATTGCATTTTTGATGTATTTTCATACTGCAGTCTTTTCAAAGATATTTGAATTTTGAAGCAATAAAACAGTTCATGGTAATGAACTCTATAGTAATAATAGCTACTTGTCTCAATAGTAACCGAAACTCCTGGAACCAAAATTTTCTTTTTTGGCTTAATCGCTAAAATTATTATGTAAACTGCAAAAATATTTATGATGCCTAATCAGTAATAGTAATTTTTTAATTTAAACAACAAAAATACATGAAAATTCTAAAATTAGTTTTGCTTTTTGTCTCCTGGAAGAAATTTTTTTTCATCTCAGTTTATAATAAAGATCGAACTCTTCCCTATACTAACTTGCATACGCAACTTCACTATATTTAAGATTACAGTATTTATATTATACATCATTATAGATTATAAAAGGTTCAAATGTTCGAAGATTATAGAGTTAAAAATTTTCCCACGCCGGGAATCGAACCCGAGCCTGTTAAGTGAAAGTTAACTATCCTAGCCACAAGACCATATGGAACCATAAAGAAGTATGATTTAAGAGCCATATGCATATTATTATTTCACCATACCAATTATAATAAGGCCAAAACAAAATCGTCGACTTGCAACCTTACTTTTGACACATTAGTTAAATCTTCATCAGGCTTAAAAAATTTTTTGCTAGTTTTACATGAAAGAACGAACCTTAGCCCATAGTAGCAGAAATAAGAATATCTAGGTTGCAGCGGTAGCTAGCAACCTATTACATAATCCGGGTTTAAGTGGTAGCTAGCAACCTAGTAAGAAACGCCAAATTAAAAGATGATCATTAGAAGAACAAACAATTGCTTATATTGGACTTAGTTAGCTGCCTGATTCTTTGAGGTTTGTCTCTTACTATTCCAAAGAAGAAAAAGCCGTAGGCTTTTTCCTGTTTGTAATAATACATTAAAAGATAACCATATGTGACGTAATAAGTGAATGCAATATTTATACACGTTCATCTTTCGACAAGTATTGCATTAAACAACGAGCTATATCCGGGTTGCAGCGGTAGCTAGCAACCTAGTAAGAGACGATCACGTCCAATGTTAAGAAATATAAAAACCCATAGTTCCTAAAAAAGGATTTACATTAAAAGACTATCATTGGAATAACACACCATCGCATACATTGGACTTAGTTACCTACTTGATTGTTTGAGGTTCGTCTCTTGCTATTTCAAAGAAGAAAAAGCCATAGGCTTTTTCCTGTTTGTTATAATAAGGGACGAACTCTAGCATATAGTAACTAAAATATTAAAATAAATAATTACATAAGAAATCCATCTAGTTTATTAAAAAAATACATTAAAGATCCTTATAGTTTTGCAATAAGAAACGTACTGTAGCCCATAGTAACTGGGGTAATAAATTTACATATATAATTATAATAAAGAACGACCTTTTGCCTATACTTTATAATAAAGAACGACCTCTTGCCTATACTAAATTTTATAGGCCACTTAACTATAGTATAGGCTAGTACAGTTATTATATTTAAGGTCAATATATTAAAATTTTCCACTAAAAGACGGTCATTGGAATAAAAACCCAATACATACATTTGATTTAGTTAGCTACTTGATTGTTTGAGGCTAGTCTCTTACTATTTCAAAGAAGAAAAATCCGTAGGCTTTTTCCTGTTTGTAATCAATTAGAAAGAGTTTTTCCGGGTTGCAGCGGTAGCTAGCAACCTAGTAAGAGACGATCACGTCCAATGTTAAGAAATATAAAAACCCATAGTTCCTAAAAAAGGAGTCAGATAAAAACAAAAAGTACACCATTAGAACCGCCTTGTCCGAAACCCCTGTATAGGAAACTTTCTGTCCCTTGGCTTGAACAGAAAGGGAAATATATTGGCTTGAAAATCAAGCAAATTGACTTTTACCACGTTATTCTCCCCAAACGGGATATTTTTTTTTTCTTTTTTTGTATCCAGAGATAGCTTGGCACTGGAACATCGTAGAGGGTTGTTCAATAGCTCATTTTAAAGGAAATTAATTGGGTTAAAAACCTTTTGTAACTAAAATAAATTATTTCTAAAAGAGAATAAATTTTTCCAATAAAAACTGTATTTTTGATGCAGTGACGTCATAATTACTATATAAGAAACGTCAAAACTGTAAATGGTCTCATTCATGAATATCACAATAAGAGACGATCACGTCCAAACATAACAATAAAGAACGAACTCTAATTAAATTTTGTTAGAGCTATGATGTGAATAGACAAACACGAAATTATATTGTTGTTTCTGAAGACGTCATGAAATAATATCATTGCGCTATGACGTCAATAAAATCATTACGCCGTGACGTCATAATTACTATATAAGAAGCGTCAGAACTGTAAAAGTTCACATTCATAATTACATAATGGTTTCAATCAAGCAAGCTGCACGGATATTGAAAAAACAGTACTACACAAACAACAGAGATAGTATCTTGAAAAGAAAAAAACAAAGGTATTCAACCGACCAGGCATATCGAGAAGTAATAATTGAGAGAGCATTACATTAAAGAACGAACTGTAGCCCATAGTAACTAATTACAATAAGGAACGAACTGTAACCCATAGTAATAAAGGGCTGTGTAGTGGCTCATTTTAAAGGAAACTGCTGTATATAGAAATCTTTTGTACTTAACAAAATTAATTATCATTATAAAATAAATTGTTACGATATGGTAAAGAACTAACTCTAGGCAATAGTAACTAATTTAATTTTGAAAAGAAAGAATTACTGCAGAAACCTAAATGGTAGTATAAGTAAGCTACATTTCATAAAAACAATCCCCCAGGATTTGAACTCGGATCGCAGGGTTTAAAGTCTTAAGTGCTAACCACTACACCAAGTAACGTTCATATAAGAAAGAATTTTAACAGTATATGATAACTTAAAGACCGAACTCTAACCATCAGTATTGTCAATCAGTTCGTGTTAACGAACTTTATAGTAACTAAAATAAGATTATAATCCGGGTTGCAGCGGTAGCTAGCAACCTAGTAAGAGACGATCACGTCCAATGTTAAGAATTATAAAAACCCCTAACTCCTAAAAGAAGAGTCAGATCAAAACAAAAAGTACACCATTAGAACCGCCTTGTCCGAAAACCCTATAAAGGAAACTTACCGCCCTTTGGCTTGAATAACAATATAATAAGGATCAATATCATGGGCATGCTTAGCTTCTTATCTAGGGGGGGGCAACCAATTCTGTGATAAAGGACGGGGGGGGGGGAGGAAGCTGAAGTTATATTGTCATTTCACAAAACCTTATTTTGCCAGCAAGTTTTATCATACCTATGAAATTAATAAATAATTACGAAAAATCATCAATAAGCTTCCGCTTCAATCTTCTTAGATTAGAACTAAATCTTTCCAAGACATAATGAATAATTGCTTCTTGTTTGACTTTTCTTTTTCAACCATCTACCTTTTATCAACTGCTTTTTTAGCAATCTACCCTTTTTCAACTGCTTTTTCAACTTTCAGCTTTTTTAATTATAATAAAGATCGAACTCTTCCCTATACTAACTTGCATACGCAACTTCACTATAGTTAAGATTATACATTAAAAGACGATCGTTGGAATAACAAAACATTGCATACATCAGACTTGGTTATCTACTTAATTGTTTGAGGTTCGTCTCTTACTTTTTCAAAGAAGAAAAAGCCGTAGGCTTTTTCCTGTTTGTAATCATATAGTATAAAACGAACAGCCGTTTCAACTGATGTCATGTAATAGTAAGGAACGAACTCTACCGCACAAAATATATTTGTTTACTTTAAAGAGTTACTTTTATAAAAAGTGATTATTACATGAAATGGAGAATTTTTTTTTAGTGTTTGACCACAAATTCTACTTTTTGATCGTAATAGATATAGCTATTATTATGTAAACTGCAAAAATATTTCCGATATGTTATCACCAATGTTAATGTTTTAATTGAAATTAGAGAAGTACCAGAAAATTTTAAAAGAAGTTTGAATTTCTCTCAGGTTGTATTGACTCAATACGACACTTTATTTGCAAATTATTTACAATAAAGAACGACACCTAGCCCATATTAACTCAAAAATAAATAGGGATTATGTAATTTCCATCAGTATCATAGCTGTAGAGATGGCTGAAACTTAGTCCGGGTTGCAGCGGCAGCTAGCAACCTAGTAAGATACATTGAACTTAGTTAGCTACTTGATGTTTTAAGAGTCGTCTCTTACTATTTCAAAGAAGAAAAAGCCGTAGGCTTTTTCCTGTTTTTAATATGGTTTATTTTGTTAATTATAGCAAATCCTATGTAGGGGTATCGGACAAGGTGGTTCTAAAAGTAAACTTTTTGTACCGTGAGTAATATGTAATATGTACATAAAATATAAAAAACTTATTTCCTTCTAAAAATACTTCCGATATATCTGGGTTGCAGCGGTAGCTAGCAACCTAGTAAGAGACGATCACGTCCAATGTTGAGAAACATAAAAACCCATACCTCCTAAAAAGGAGTCAGATCAAAACAAAAAGTACACCATTAGAACCGCCTTGTCCGAAACCCATGTATAGGAAACTTTCTGTCATTTGGCTTGAGCAGCAAGGGATATATATTGGCTTGAAAATCAAGAAAATTGACTTTAACCACGTTATTCTCCACAAACGGCATATTTTTTTTCTTTTTTTCTTTCTTTTCCACAGATAGCTTGGCACTGGAACATCGTAGAGAGTTGTTCAATAGCTCATTTTAAAGGAAATTAATTAGGTTAAAAATCTTTAGTAACTAATCCGGGTTGCAGCGGTAGCTAGCAACCAAGTAAGAGACGATCACGTCCAATGTTAAGAAATATAAAAACCCATAGCTCCTAAAAAAGGAGTCAGATCAAAACAAAAAGTACACCATTAGAACCGCCTTATCCGAAACCCTTGAATAGTAAACTTTCTGTCCCTTGGCTTGAACAGCAAGGGAAATATATTGGCTTGAAAATCAAGAAAAGTGGCAGCTACTACAACATTCTGCCTAAATGGGATATTTTTTTTTCTTTGTATTATTTAAAATCCGGGTTGCAGCGGTAGCTAGCAACCTAGTAAGAGACGATCACGTCCAATGTTAAGAAATATAAAAACCCATAGTTCCTAAAAAAGGAGTCAGATCAAAACAAAAAGTACACCATTAGAACTGCCTTGTCCGAAACCCCTGTATAGGAAACTTTCTGTCCCTTGGCTTGAACAGCAAGGGAAATATATGGCTTGAAAATAAAGAAAAGTGGCAGCTACTACAACATTCTGCCTAAACGGGATATTTTTTTTCTTTTTTTCTTTTGTATCCAGAGATAGCTTGGCACTGGAACATCGTAGAGGGTTGTTCAATAGCTCATTTTAAAGGAAATTAATTGGGTTAAAAATCTATAGTAACTAAAATAAATTATTTCTAAAGAGAATAAATTTTTCCAACAAAAACTGCATTTTTGATGTCTTTTCACACTGCAGTCTTTCAAACATAATCGTATACCAGCGGTAAGATTTGAACCCACGCCTCCGAAGAGACTGGTGGCTAACACCAGTGCCTTGGACCACTCGGCCAGGCTGCCTCTCATAAATAGATATATATATATATGTGAATTTGGGTTGCAGCAGTAGCTAGCAACCTAGTAAGAGACGATCAGTCCAATGCTAATAAATATAAAAACCCAAAACTCCTAAAAATAGAGTCAGATCAAAACAAAAGTACATCATTAGAACTACCTTGTCTGAAACCCTACTAGATAAATAATGAATGTCATCATAGTTTTATATTAGAGCTATGACGTGAATAGAAAAACACGAAATTATATTGTTGTTTCTGAAGACGTCATGAAATAATACCATTGCGCCATGACGTCATGAATAATACCATTGCGTAATGAAAAATCATTACGCCGTGACGTCATAACTAGTATATAAGAAAAGTCAAACTGTAAATGGTCTCATTCTTGATTAGATAATGGTTAGATCAAAGCAAGCTATACGCAAGTTGAAAAAACAGTACTACACAAACAACAGAGATAGTAACTTGAAAAGAAAAAAGCAAAGGTATTCAACCGACCAGGCGTATCGAGAAGTAATCATTTTATAATAAAGAACGACCTCTTGCCTATACTAAATTTTGTAGGCCACTTAACTGTAGTATAGGCTAGTACAGTTATATTTAAGGTCAATATATTAAAATTTTTAACTAAAAGACGGTAATTGGAATAAAAACCCATTACATACATTTGATTTAGTTAGCTACTTGATTGTTTGAGGCTAGTCTCTTACTATTTCAAAGAAGAAAAAGCCGTAGGCTTTTTCCTGTTTGTAATCCGGGTTGCAGCGGTAGCTAGCAACCTAGTAAGAGACGATCACCTCCAATGTTAAGAAATATAAAAACCCGTAGCTCCTAAAAAAAGAGTCAGATCAAAACAAAAAGTACACCATTAGAACCGCCTTGTCCAAATCCTCCATAAAGGAAACTTACCGCCCTTTGGCTTGAATAACAAAGAAAATATATTGGCTTGAAAATCAAGAAAATAGACTTTTACCACGTTATTCTCCCCAAACGGGATATTTTTTTCTTTTTTCTTTGTCTCCAGAGATAGCTTGGCACTGGAACATCGTAGAGGGTTGTTCAATAGCTCATTTTAAAGGAAATTAATTGGGTTAAAAACCTTTTGTAACTAAAATAAATTATTTCTAAAAGAGAATAAATTTTTCCAATAAAAACTGTATTTTTGATGCAGTGACGTCATAATTACTATATAAGAAACGTCAAAACTGTAAATGGTCTCATTCATGAATATATAATGGTTAGATCAAAGCAAGCTACACGCAAGTTAAAAAATCAGTACTAAAATATTATAATAAAGATCGAACTCTTCCCTATACTAACTTGCATACAATAATAATAAAGAACGACCTCTTGCCTATACTAAATTTTATATGCCACCTAATTATAGTATAGGTTATTAATTCAACAGACAGCTTGGCACTAGAAGATCGTAGAGAGTTGTTCAATGGTTCATTTTAAAGGAAATTAATGGGGTTAAAAACCTTTTTTAATTAAAACAAATTATTTTTATTACATTAAGAAATAAAGAACGAACGCTAGCTCATAGGAACTAAATACATTAAAAGACGATCACTGAAATAGCAAACCATTCCATACATTGGATTTAGCTACTTGATTGTTTGAGTTTCGTCTCTTACTATTTAAAGGAAGAAAAAGCCGTAGGCTTTTTCCTGTTTGTATTTACAGTTAAAAAATTAATTTCAAAAACCATCCAACCGGTCCATTCTCCTCAACACTGTCAATGTTAGGGAAATGGGGAGCTTGAGGGTCATTGAGCCATTTATAGTCACCGCAAGGTAGCGCATAATGGGACATGGCCGAGGGGTAGAGAGAATTCATATCGAGGAAAACTGCATCCGATTTTGTCCCCGTCTTCTCTCCTGTTGGATCAGTTTCCAAGATACTACAGTAAAGAACGATCTCTCTCCCATACTAACTGATATATGGTGGTTCCAGGTGTAGTTACATCCGGGTTGCAGCGGTAGCTAGCAACCTAGTAAGAGACGATCACGTCCAATTTTAAGAAATATAAAACCCCTAACTCCTGAGAAAAGAGTCAGATCAAAACAAAAATTACACCATTAGAACCACCTTGTCCAAAACCCCTATTAAGGAAATTTATATATAGGATTGGTACAGTTATAACCTTTCCTGAAGAAATCATCAATGGCAAAAATTTCCTATACCGAGAATTGAACCTGGACCAACTGAGTGAGAGCCTACTATCCTAACCACTAGACCTTATAGGATGTATTAAAACATTTGATTAATGAAGTTTATGTTAAATAACAAATCCAGGTTATAGCGATAGGTTTTAATTAAAGAACAAATAGTAAAGCCTATAATAACTTAATATTACTGGGAGACTAAAAGTTTGTAATAATCCGGGTTGCCACGGTAGCTAGCAACCTAGTAAGAGACGATCACGTCCAATGTTAAGAAATATAAAAACCCATAGCTTTTAAAAAAGGAGTCAGATCAAAACAAAAAGTACACCATTAGAACCGCCGTATCTGAAACCCCAGTATAGTAAACTTTCTGTTCCTTGGCTTGAACAGCAAGGGAAATATATTGGTTTGAAAATCAAGAAAAGTGGCAGCTACTACAACATTCTGCCTAAACGGGATATTTTTTTTTCTTGTCCAGAGATAGCTTGGCACTGGAACATCGTAGAGAGTTGTTCAACAGCTCATTTTAAAGGAAATTATATGGGTTACAAATCTATAGTAACTAAAATAAATTATTTCTATAAGAGAATAAATTTTTCCACCAAAAACCGCATTTTTGATGTCTTTTCACACTGCAGTCTTTCAAACATAATCGTATACCAGCGGTAAGATTTGAACCCATGCCTCCGAAGAGACTGGTGGCTAACACCACTGCCTTGGACCACTCGGCCAGGCAGCCTCTCATAAATATATATGTGACTTTGGTTACATTAAAAGACGATCATTGGAATAGCTTACCACTGCATACATTGGACTTAGTTAGCTACTTGATTGCTTGAGGTTCGTCTCTTACAATTTCAAAGAAGAAAAAGCCGTAGGCTTTTTCCTGTTTGTATTATATTAAAAGACGATCATTGGAATAACAAACAATTGCATACATTGGAATTAGTTAGCTATTTGATTGTTTGAGGTTCGTCTCTTACTATTTCAAAGAAGAAAAATTCGTAGGTTTTTCTTGTTTGTAACCAGTTTATTATCCGGGTTGCAGCGGTAGCTAGCAACTTACATAAAGGACCGATATAGTTCATCATAAATGGTATTTGTCAATTAGATATTTTTCATATAATCCGGGTTGCAGTGGTAGCTAGTAACCTAGCAAGAAACGATCACGCCCCATATCCGGGTCGCAGCGGTAGGTAGCAACCTAGTAAGAGACGATCACGTCCAATGTTAAGAAATATAAAAACCCGTAACGCATAAAAAAAGAGTCAGATCACAACAAAAAGTACACCATTAGAACCGCCTTGTGCAAAATCCCTGTATAGGGAACTTTCTGTCCCTTGGCTTGAACAGCAAGGGAAATACATTGGCTTGAAAATCAAAAAAAGTGGCAGATACTACAACATTCTGCCTATACAGCATATTTTTTTTTCCTTTCTTTCTTTTCCACAGATAGCTTGGCACTGGAACATCGTAGAGAGTTGTTCAATGGCTCATTTTAAAGGAATTTAATTGGGTTAAAAATATTTTGTAATTAAAATAAATTATTTCTAAAAGAGAATAAATTTTTCCATTACAAACTGTATTTTTGATGTCTTTTCATACTGCAGTCTTTTCAAAGATATTTGGTTTTTGTACATAAATCATAATCGTATTACAGCGGTAAGATTTGAACCCACGTCTCCGAAGAGACTGGTGGCTAACACCACCGCCTTGGACCACTCACTCACGCTGCCTCTCATAACTATATGTATGAATCCGGGTTGCAGCAGTAGCTAGCAACCTAGTAAGAGACGATCAGTCCATCCTGGTTGCAGCAGTAGCTAGCAACCTAGTAAGAGACGATCACGTCCAATCTTAAGAAATATTCACAGTAAAGAACAAACTTCCAGTCCATAGTAACTAAAATAATATTATAATTTCATGTTAAAGATTGATCAATGATGTCATAATAGTAGGTTGTAGCCAGGTTGTCTCTTACTATTCCAATTGAGAGAAAACCATAGGCTTTTTCCTGTTTGTAATACAGTAAGGATCCGGGTTGCAGCGGTAGCTAGCAACCTAGTAAGAGACGATCACGTCCAATGTTAAGAAATAAAAAAACCCATAGTTCCTAACAAAGGAGTCAGATCAAAACAAAAAGTACACCATTAGAACCACCTTGTCCGAAACCCCTGTATAGGAAACTTTCTGTCCCTTGGCTTGAACAGCAAGGGAAATATATTGGCTTGAAAATCAAGAAAACTGACTTTAACCACGTTATTCTCCCCAAACGGGATATTTTTTTCTCTTTTCTTTTTTTGTATCCAGAGATAGCTTGGCACTGGAACATCGTAGATAGTTGTTCAATAGCTCATTTTAAAGGAAATTAATTGGGTTAAAAACCTTTTGTAACTAAAATAAATTATTTCTAAAAGAGAATAAATTTTTCCACCAAAAACTGCATTTTCGATGTCTTTTCACACTGCAGTCTTTCAAACATAATCGCATACCAGCGGTAAGATTTGAACCCACGCCTCCGAAGAGACTGGTGGCTAACACCAGTGCCTTGGACCACTCGGCCAGGCTGCCTCTCATAAATAAATATATATGTGAATTTGGGTTGCAGCAGTAGCTAGCAACCTAGTAAGAGACGATCAGACCAATGCTAAGAAATATAACAAAACTCCTAAAAATAGAGTCAGATCAAAACAAAAGTACATCATTAGAATTACCTTGTCTGAAACCCTACTAGATAAATAATGAATGTCATCATAGTTTTATATTAGAGCTATGACGGGAATAGAAAAACACGAAATTATATTGTTGTTTCTGATGACGTCATGAAATAATATCATTGCGCCATGACGTCAATAAAATCATTACGCCGTGACGTCATAATTACTATATAAGAAGCGTCAGAACTGTAAATGTTCTCATTCATAATTACATAATGGTTTCAATCAAGCAAGCTGCACGCAAGTTGAAAAAACAGTACTACACAAACAACAGAGATAGTATCTTGAAAAGAAAAAAGCAAAGGTATTCAACCGACCAGGCGTATCGAGAAGTAATAATTGAGAGAGCAAAACAAAGGTATTCAACCGACCAGGCGTATTGAGAAGTAATAATTGAGAGAGCAAAACAAAACAGCAAGATGTGTTATCACAATGATGAAGATTATAGACATGCAAAAATTGAGACAGCCAAACAAAAGTTCAAGGAGAGTTATCACAATGATGAAGATTACCGCATCAAATATAAGAAAAACCAAAAGCAAAGGTATTCAACCGTCCAGGTGTATCGAGAAGTAAAAATTGAGACAGCCAAACAAAAGATCAAGGAGCGTTACTGGGGTGACAAAATCTATAATGAAAAAATTAAATTCTCTGCGAGGTTGTACCGAAGAACGCATAAGGACAAAGGGAAAAATTACATTCAGAAATACAAGAAGATGGCAAAAATGCAGGCTGATCTTTGTAAATTGAGAAACATTTTACGCATGTTTTATCGGGATCACGAAAAGTATTCAAAATTACAGATTAAAATTCTCTTTGAAAGAGCGGATGCTGTTGAAAAGTCGGCTAGAAATTCTTTGGCAAAGCTTCATAGTAATATCCAAAAGAAATGTTGTCAGTTTAACGAAAAGCTTCCAAGGTATGGATTGGCAACTGCGGAACAGTTTATAGATGCAATGGAAAATGTTCGACAACACAGTGAATATACGGAGGCGTACTTCTTAGAAAATTCGTATATTAATTTTGGATCCGGGTTGCAGCGGTAGCTAGCAACCTAGTAAGAGACGATCACGTCCAATGTTAAGAAATATAAAAACCCATAGTTCCTAACAGAGGAGTCAGATCAAAACAAAAAGTACACCATTAGAACCGCCTTGTCCGAAACCTCTATAAAGGAAACTTACCGCCCTTTGGCTTGAATAACAAAGAAAATATATTGGCTTGAAAATCAAGCAAATTGACTTTTACCACGTTATTCTCCACAAACGGGATATTTTCTTCTCTTTTCTTTTGTATCCAGAGATAGCTTGGCACTGGAACATCGTAGAGGGTTGTTCAATAGCTCATTTTAAAGGAAATTAATTGGGTTAAAAATCTTTTGTAACTAAAATAAATTATTTCTAAAAGAGAATAAATATTTCCACCAAAAACTGCATTTTCGATGTCTTTTCACACTGCAGTCTTTCAAACATAATCGTATACCAGCGGTAAGATTTGAACCCACGCCTCCGAAGAGACTGGTGGCTAACACCAGTGCCTTGGACCACTCGGTCAGGTTGCCTCTCATAAATAAATATATATGTGAATCTGGGTTGCGGCAGTAGCTAGCAATCTAGTAAGAGACGATCAGTCCAATGCTAAGAAATATAACAAATTACATTAAAAGACGATCACTGAAATAACAAACCATTCCATACATTGGACTTAGTTAGCTACTTGATTGTTTGAGTTTTGTCTCTTACTATTTAAAAGAAGAAAAAGCCGTAGGCTTTTTCCTGTTTGTATTTATAGTTAAAAAACGAACTCAAGTCCAAAGAAACTGAACACTGTGGTTCATTCATATTATCTTCATTATTTTAGCTAGAATGTAAATAAACAAGTTTCTTTTTTAAATTTAAAATTGAAAAGATAGTGCTTTTAATTCAACATATTAAAAGTTCTCCCCGACTGGGAATCGAACCCCCTTCTCCCAGGTAATAAGTGGGCATACTTACCATTAGACTATCTAAGACTTTTAAAATAAAAGTTATATATAAGATATGATAATAATTTTTTAATCCGGGTTACATAAAGGCTCGATCATCGAATTTTTACATTTTTACATTAAAATTACATTAAAAGACGATCATTGGAATAACAAATCATTGTATACATTTGATTTAGTTATCTTCTTGATTTTTTGAAGTTCGTCTCTTTCTATTTCAAAGAAGAAAAATCCTTAGGCTTTTTCCTGTTTGTAATCATTTATCCGGGTTGCAGCGGATAAATGAGCATTATTTATCCTTAAATTGAGAAACATTTTACGTATGTTTAACCAGGATGACGAAAAGTATTCAAAATTACAGATTAAAATTCTCTTTGAAGGAGCGGATGCTGTTGAAAAGTCGGCTAGAAATGCTCTGGCAAATCCGGGTTGCAGCAGTAGCTAGCAACCTAGTAAGAGACGATCACGTCCAATGTTAAGAAATATAAAAACCCATAGTTCCTAACAGAGGAGTCAGATCAAAACAAAAAGTACACCATTAGAACCGCCTTGTCCGAAACCTCTATAAAGGAAACTTACCGCCCTTTGGCTTGAATAACAAAGAAAATATATTGGCTTGAAAATCAAGCAAATTGACTTTTACCACGCTATTCTCCACAAACGGGATATTTTTTTCTCTTTTCTTTTGTATCCAGAGATAGCTTGGCACTGGAACATCGTAGAGGGTTGTTCAATAGCTCATTTTAAAGGAAATTAATTGGGTTAAAAACCTTTTGTAACTAAAATAAATTATTTCTAAAAGAGAATAAATTTTTCCACCAAAAACTGCATTTTCGATGTCTTTTCACACTGCAGTCTTTCAAACATAATCGTATACCAGCGGTAAGATTTGAACCCAAGCCTCCGAAGAGACTGGTGGCTAACACCAGTGCCTTGGACCCCTCGGTCAGGTTGCCTCTCATAATTATCCGTTACATTAAAAGACGATCACTGAAATAACAAACCATTCCACACATTGGACTTAGTTAGCTACTTGATTGTTTGAGTTTCGTCTCTTACTATTTAAAAGAAGAAAAAGCCGTAGGCTTTTTCCTGTTTGTATTTATAGTTAAAAAACGAACTCAAGTCCAAAGAAACTGAACACTGTGGTTCATTCATATTATCTTCATTATTTTAGCTAGAATGTAAATAAACAAGTTTCTTTTTTAAATTTTAAATTGAAAAGATAGTGCTTTTATTACATTAAAAGACGATCACTGAAATAACAAACCATTCCATACATTGGACTTAGTTAGCTACTTGATTTTTAGAGTTTCGTCTCTTACTATTTAAAAGAAGAAAAAGCCGTAGGCTTTTTCCTGTTTGTATTTATAGTTAAAAAACGAACTCAAGTCCAAAGAAACTGAACACTGTGGTTCATTCATATTATCTTCATTATTTTAGCTAGAATACACTTAGAAACAGCTCCTGATTGACCTTCAAAAAGGTATCATTGACCCGTTAGTGGAGATATATTCTTTTGATAAGCGAATTATGCAGGGTCACGAGTCGTTATGGCCTCCCTACTAACAAACTGTAAGTAAGGAGCGACGACTCAATAGTAGCCGAGACTCTAAAAAGAGTTTTGATAACAATAGAAATTAAAATAATCAAATCTTTATGCTGAATCAAAATATATAAAGTTCATTAATATTAATGTAACCCATCAAAAGTTACGGGTCTGAGAAAATTTGCACAATTTTTGCAAAGGAAGGGGGGGACGTCAAGCGACCTTAATGAAAATCATATCCTCAAATTCAGTATACTAGCGAACCCTACTGTAGAGTAGGGTTCCTAGCTCCTATATACAGAAATATGGAAATTTGCATAAAGAAAGATCATGCATGCGTCTTTATTTTTTTTTTTGTGTGTTTTTTTTTCCAGGGGGTGATCACATTTAATAAGAGATCCCAGAAGATTAGGAGAGGGCTCATTTGATCTGAAACTGAAAGTTCTAGTTCCCTATTTAAGTAAACAAAAAGATTGAAGGTCAACTAGCCCTCCATTTTCCGCGGGAGCAACTTTCCACTGGGATGGGGTGGGGGGGGGGGGGTTGGTTTCCGGGACAAGTGTTCCTTGGAATGGGATATCCGTCATGGTTCGAAAAATGATCAGAAATCAGTATTTTTAAATGACCGTATGCTAATGAGAATTTTTCAGGTGGAATCGTCCGCAAGAAATTTCCGCGTAGAAATTCATGAAAAACTATCAGAAATTAAATTAAAAAAAAGTTTTTCCAACTGAAAATAGGGAACAATGTTAAAACTTAAAATGAACTTAGAGTTCTTCCGAATATGAGGGAGTTAGCCCCTCTTCAATAACTTGCTCTTACGCTGAAGTTTGACTTTTCGTCCCAATTTTTTAAGATTTACTCCTGAAACACAAGGGCCGTTTAATTAGAACTTAGAGGCTTTTTCAGAAGCTCTAAAAATGTTTTAGCGTTCAGAGCAGGGTATTAAGGAGAAGGTAAGCCACCTTATATACGAAATTAATTAAAAAACTTTTTTCCACAAAATTAGGTTTTCAAAGAAAAGTAAAGAACTCCATTAAACCGACAATGAGCAAAAACAAAATCAAATAATCTACCAAGCGTGAAACTACCCCATCGATCTTTACTATAAAAATGTCAAGCCTTCCAATCACTTTCGACTGTTAAAAGGGCACTTGGCCTTTCAATTTCCAATCGAATGAGCCCTTTTTGAGTTTCTACGACAACGCTTTCTATATACACCTTATATGCCCCTGCCCTTAGGGCTGTGGGGGGGTTGTCATCCTCAAAAACCTAATTTCCAGAACTTTCAACTACGTTAAACAAAACGGCTACCTCAAAATGTTGATTGGATGTGTTTGGCGAAATTATGGGCGTGATAGGGGCGTTAGTTGCTCTCCAATCACTTTCAACTATTAACAAAGGCATTAGCCCTTTCAATATCCAATCGAATGAGTCCTTTTGAAGTTCCTACGACAACGCTTTCAATAAAAACCTTATATGCCCCCAGGCATAACTTACAATCCTTACCCTGAGCGCTGGGGGGGGGGGGTGTCATCCTCAAAGACCTAATTTCCAGAACTGTCAACTATGTTGAAGAAATTTGCTATCTCAAAATTTGGACTGGATGTGTGGAGAAATGATGGGCGTGAGAGGGGGGTTATTTGCCCTCCAATCACTTTTGACTATTAGAAAGGGCACTAGCCCTTTCAATTTCCAATCGAATGAGCCCTTTTTGAATTTCTATGACAACGATTTCTATAAAAACCTTATATGCCCCAGGGCATAACTTACAACCCCTGCCCTGAGGGCTGTAAGGGGGTTGTCATCCTCAAAGACATAATTTCCGGACCTTTCAACTACGTTGAACAAAATGATTATCTGAAAATTTAGATTGGATGTGTTTGGGAAAATGGTGGGCGTGAGAGGAATGTTACTAACCCTCCAATCACTTTCGACAATTAAAAAGGGCACTAGTCGTTTCAGTTTCTAATGGAATGATTCCTTTTTGAATTTTCTACGACAACGCTTTCTATAAAAAAACCTTATATGCCCCCATGGCATGATTTACAACCTTTGCCCTGAGGGCTGTGGGTAGAGAATCATTATCAAAAACAAATTTTCCGGACTTTTTAACTATGTCGAACAAAATGGCTATCTCAAAATTTTGATTGGATATGTTTGGGGAATGGTGTGTGTGAGAGGGGTGTTAGTTATGCTGCAATCACTTTCGACTGTTAAAAAGGGCACAAGCCCTTCTAATTTCCAATCGAATGAACCCTTTTTGAAGTTTCTACAACATCACTATCTATAAAAGCCTTAAATGCCCCCAGGTCATAAATTACAACCCTTGCCCCGATGGCTCTGACGGGTTTATCATCCCCGAAGACCTAATTTGTAAATTTTTTAACTATGTTGAACAAAATGGCTATCTAAAAATTTTGATTGGATGTGTTTCGGGAAAAGATAGGCGTGAAAGGGGGAAGAGTTGCCCTCAAATCACTTTTGACAATCAAAAAGGGCACTAGCCTTTTGAATTTCCAATCGAACGAGCCCTTCAAGTTTCTACGACAAAGCCTTCACTAAAAACCTTATATGCCCCCAGGGATTACTTACAACCCTTACCTTGAGGGCTTTGGAGGGAGTGTGATCCTCAAAGATATAATTTCTGGACCTTTCAACTACTTTGAACAAAATGGTAATCTCAAAATTTTGATTGGATGTGTTTGGATAAATGGCGGACGTGAAAGGGTTGTTAGTTGTCTTTCAATCATTTTCGACTATTTAAAAGGGCACTTGCCACTTCAATTTCCGATCAAATGGGCCTTTTTTGAGGTTTCTACGACAACGCTTTCTATAAAAAACCTTATATGCCCCCAGGGCATAACTTACAGTCCTTGCCTTGAGGGCTTGGGGGAAGGGTGTCATCCTTAAAGACCTAATTTCCAGAACTTTCAACTACGTTGAACAAAATGACTATATCAAAATTTTGATTGGATGTGTTTGGGGAAAAGGTGGACGTGTGAGGGGGTTAGTTGCCCTCTAATCACTTTCGACTATTAAAAAATGGCACTAGCCCTTTGAATTTCCAATCGAATGAGCCTTTTTTGATGTTTTTACGACAACAGTTCCTATAAAACCTTATATGCCCCCAGAGCATAACTTGCAACCCTTCCCCTGAGGGTTGTGGGGGACTGTCCTCCTCAAAAATATAATTTCTATTTGGAAATCAACTACGCAGAACAAAATGGTTATCTCAAAATTTTGATTGGATGTGTTTGGGGAAATGGTGAGTGTGGAAAGGGTGTTAGTTACCTTCCAATCACTATCGACTGTTAAAAAGGGCACAAGCCACTCCAATTTTCAATCGAATAAGCCCTTTTCGACGTTTCTATGACAACTCTTTCGATACGAAGTGCCCTGGTCTAAAGAAAAAAAAATACATAGTGCCAACATTGTTCTTTACTTAGGCAACGCGATTGCGCAGCCTAATTATAATTTCTGTTCACTTTAAGTTTCAATGTTGCTCCTTTTTTCAGTTGAAATTTTGTTTTTATTGTTTTTTTAATTTAATTTTTTTATTAACTGCCCTGAACCCTGGGAAATGAGTGAAAGCTCTGTGCAGCTTGTCATTCTGCCCTGAACTAACACTAAAAGCTACTTAATAAATTCACAATAAAATTGGAAGAAAGAAGATACATTCCTAAGAGGTTGATACATTCGTAGGCTGCTTAGGGACCAATGTATTGGTATTCATAATTTCTTTTTCCTTTTCTTTTTAGATTGAGTAAGGAAATAATATAGAATAGTATTGTTGCACTAGATTAGTATGGTACAGGGTCTCAAGTGGTGATTTTTTTGCTTTTTCTTGTTTTTCTTTTTTTCTCGGGGAATCCATTGATGTGATTTTTCTTTTTTAATTTTTTTAATAAATTCTCTTTCTCTAAAAAAAAAAGACAGAAAGACTTTATAAAACTTATTTTATAATATAGGGGTTGTTTTAACACCTTGACTTTGAAACTGTTAGCTGGTGTCAGAATTCTTTTCAGTATATTACACATCTATTGAAATATTGCTTTACCCATTAAAACTACGAACAAAGGGACCATTAAGTTGCAAAAAATATAAAAATAAAAATAAAAATTACAATCAGAGGCACCGCCATACCGCTGCCTAAGTAAAGAACGATGTTGGCACAATATGTTATTTTTTTTTTCTTTTAGACCACGCCACTTCTAATTCATAGCTTTTTTGGCCTTGGCTCCGTGGGGTCTTTGGGTGCACTTTAAAAAGAGTAAAATTAGAGCTTTTCAAACATGTGTTCAAACTTGTCCAATAAGAAAGAAGGATTATAAATGCCGATGTGACGGAGGATTAGATTAACCACTTAGCACAATATGAACTTAGAATCATGGCCAGTTTTATTCTCATCTTGTTAGGACAAAATTAATTTCTATTTCCTTATGCCAGAGTTGCAAACCCAAAAATGAAAGACATAAACAAAAATAAAAACATAAAACAGGCAAAAACGTGAAATGGATTAGGGGGAGGGGAGATCCTAAAAATACTCAAATCTCCTAGTTTAAATTACCGTACCTCGTGAAAAGTTTAGTCTAGCGAGTGCCAATTTATTTGGAGGGGGATTTAAAAAAAAGAAAAAAGAAATGGCGCAACATGACAACTATAGATAAAATATAAGATGGGATGTCTCGGTGGAGGTGGGTCAGGGCTCTGGATATCTTCACCCCTTGCCACAAAGTCTCTTCTTAGTGGACCTTTATGTATGTATAGTGGCCAAAGGTTTCCAATAATTTGTGAATATGCTTCATGCTTTAATAATTATACTTTTTTTAAATGCTAGAAAAGTGAATAGCTCATGCAATCGAGCCATCTTTGAAAGTCAACTTGGTTAGTGAAGCAAATGGTCAAAACCTGGTTTGAATGATATAAATATTGGGCTCATTAGGAGAAATGATATATGGAGTTCTGAGGACTATTTTAGCGGCCTAAGTTATAAATTGAATTAGGAATGCCAATGATATTTTTCTATATAAATAAAATGAAATGAAAATACACCAGTACGGGAAAAACTTTCAATGAAGACAGTAATAAATGTAGTTACAAAAAAACATTGAATATCCTTCCATTTCATATATTTTCTTTCACTTTTAATTTAAATTGGAAAGGCTGTGTGGTCTAAGAAATTAATTTATGATGTCTCCCATTGAAACTAAAGTGAAATGACTGAAAGTATGAGTGTCTAGTTAGCATCACACAAGACATTTAAATGTATGCCCAACTTAAGCAATATTTCTATCTCTTCGAAGAAATCTGCCACTACTTCTTCTTTTTATTGCTGTCACTTTCGATTGCAATATTTTCGTTCTAAAAGAAGCTGAAAATGAAGTATGTTTTGCTTTTCAGTCAGAAATTCGAGTCAGAGATCGAGTAGAAGCACCAGTACCGTCTTCAGTGGTTCAAAATCAAATCTTGTTACCAAGATTCAGGATCTTGAAAGAGAAGTGAAGTTGGTAAAATCTGAAAACGATGGTATGTTCAATAAGATGAAGAAAGATATTTCATTTGACTTTTCCATGTGTAAATTACTTCAGAAGTCTGGTTGCCCTTAATTAATTTGAATTAATTACATATTGTTACATATTGAATACGTGCAATGCTTTGCCCTCCCCCACAATTTTTTTATAAACTATTATATATTCATCCTATTTTATTAAAATTAGTATTAACCCAACTTGACTTTTTAGAAGTGCCCATATAATGTGAAAGTACGCAATAAAAATTACCTCTTATATAAAAGCGCAGGACTTTTTTTTTGTCTAAACAGCTTCCATTCACCATGTGAGAAATTGTTATTAATTTTAAGTTTTTAGCAAGACAAAGATCTTTTCCTCTTTTTTGCTTGTATTGCTTATTTTCACATTGTTTTTGTTTATAATTCTCTTTTTTTTCTGTCCTTTTATTTTCACAAGTAGAATGCCGACATTGAAGGATAACTTTTTCCTTTGCCTGGTCTTGGCATAGTGAAAATTATTAGTTGTCCTTTCAGTTGTTACGAAAAGCATAGATAAATTCTCGTTAAGAATTGGAAATATGAGCTGATCTCATGGTGCATGTTTTTAAGCCGGCCAAGGCTGAGTGAAGATAATTTTTAGAGCAGAACATCTTGTCCTCGGAAGACAAAATCATTAGACATATCAGTAAAGGGACGACAATAATAACCCCCAATGACAGAAATGACGGCAACAGAAATGAAAATGATGATGATGGTGATGACGTCAGTCTTTAGAAAAGTCTAGGGGTCATACGGCTCAGTCTTCTTTCATTCTTCTCCTCCCAGATAAATAGAACGATTCAGCCCTGCGATTGGCTTTGCTGACCCTTGAGATAAATCTGCAATTTGCTATTGGATTCTGGTAAGCTTAGAGACTTACTGTATATAAAAATTAAATAAAGGATCGATTAATTATAAATGGGAATTATGTAAGTTTCGTTGGTATCATGACTGCAAACATAGCTGAAACTTAGTAAAGAACAAACCATGGCACATATTGGACTGAGTTAGTGGCCTCATTATCTCAGGTTTGTCTCTTACTATTCAAAATAAGAAAAAGCCACACGCTTTTTATTAATGAATTATATTAAAAGATGAGCATTAGAAGAACAAACCATTGCACAAATTGACTTAGTTAGCTGCCTGATTCTTTGAGGTTTGTATCTTACTAATCTAAATAAGTAAAAGTCATAGGCTTTTTCCTGTTTGTAATCTGGGTTGCAGTGGTAAAGATTCATATAAAGGGGGATAAAACAACCTTGCTTAACTCCTGATTTAACACGAAACCAGCTGCTAACCTCATTTCCTACCTTAACTGCAGCAGTATTATTCTCATTCTCATACATAGCACTAATCACTTCAATTTTGTCTTGTATACCATGCAAGGATAAAACCTTCGCTACAGCTTTTCTAATAGCTGAATCGAGCGCTTGCTCGTAATCTATAAAACTGAGGACTAAATGTGTTTAGTGGCTCATGCGCTTCTCAATTACTAACCTAAGAGTGAACATTAGGTTGACGCATCCTCTACCCTTCTGAAAACCGCACTATTATTCTCTTAAACTTTGTCTACAGCATCTCCAAGTTTAGAAAATATGATCATACTCAGTAATTTGCTACCTACAGAAACCAGGCTAATGCCTCTAGATCAATTGAAGCAAAAGGAAAACCAAACTAATTTAAAATTTTCATGTTTTTTTCTGGTTTGAATGAAAAAATGGAAATTATTCTTCAGACACCATAAATATTTTTGCACTTTGCAGTTAAATAAAATTATTTTATTTAAATGTTCAGGAATTATTAAGATAAATAAGCACTACTTCTTTCAAATCTTATCTTAAACCTTAGGCTCTCTGAACTCACAGCATAAAAGCAGATATTGCTATAATTTTCAACAATAATTTTTTGACTGAAAAGGTAAAACACTAAATGGTGGGACTATCTTTTCTTACAAGTTAAATATTAATAAAATGTATTTGATAAAAAAAAAGCGACACCCCTGCAGCTATCTGTCTAGTCAAAAGGTGGAATATACGCATTCAATCAGAGTTAATTTAGAACACATTTAAAGCTAACTAAGGTCTAGCATAGCCTAGATTGGTGGGCGCAAGTAAGGGTGAAAGTGAGCCGCAATTTTTTTTCTCGAGAAGTGAGAGGGGACAGCATGGAAAAATTGTATTTGAGAATTCTATATTTTCAAGTTATCCTTTAGATAATTCTTGAATAGGTTAAGCTCCCCTCCTGTCTTCTCCGCCATTTGTTTCCACCAATTGGAATATTGGTCAGACCTTAGACTCTTCAGTTTTATTGATTTAAATTTTTAGATTTTAAATTTGTTTGTCTTCGTAGGGTTTTCTGCCACATTATTTTCGAAAAGATTATTAGAGGTATTAATTGTCCTGGGTTTTATGTTTATTCTTCAACAAATGAATTTTGCAGCTTTCATGATCACGGAGTTGAATTAGAATGAGTGTTTTGGCACTGTGTTCTTGGCTTAATAAGATAGTATATTAAGACAATTGAAACAGAAAACAAGCATCCTTTTTTAATGTTAAACAGTCTTAGTCTTCTGATTAGAATAATGCAATTTGCGATTGCAATCATTGATTTAAAAGAGAAAAAACCCACAGGGGTGGGGCTTCAGGAAAAGTATGGTTCTAGGAACCAAAGGCCATTTATTTGTGCATAATATAAAAGTCTATAGAAAGAATTCCCTACAGATAAATGGATGCATTAGAAAGGATTTTTGGGGAATTTAAGAAATGGTTTGTAAATAATTGTCTAATACGGTGCTTACATAATGAAGTTTACCATCAGTATTGTAGCCTATATTGGAACGGTTGTGAGATCGTGTTGAAAGATTCGAAGGGACGATGTAACCCTTTATTATATCAGCATACCAGTCCAGTAAGCAAGTATTTTTGGGCCACAGTTTCTTATGGGGTGTGGGTCATTTAGAACTGACATCAAGGAGGACTCCCTAGCTTAAGCGCTATTTTTCCAAATTATGCAAACCTACCAAGCTTTTAAATTAACAAAAATTACCCGTAGATTCTTAGGAAATAGTGGATATTTTTTAGTGTCCTGTTGCCTGTATTGAAGGGAATGTGAGATCGTCTGGAGGTTACAGTAATTAATTAAATTTTCTTTATAGCTTTTAAATCAAACTTTATAAATCATTAAATGTAAAAAAAGGTTATTGTGTTTGTTTTTCGTTTTAGATTATTATTTATTAAGTGCACAAGCAGTGTAAAATTCAATTGCTTTCAATAGGTCTATATTTATGCACTTAAGATATTGTTAGGGAGACCCAAAAAACATTAAATAAGATTATTTACTACAACTTTTTTTATTTCCAGGAATGCACATGTCAAATATTGATTCTGTTCAGGGACAACAAGGGTATATGGTTCAAAATACTCAAAGACAAGTAAGTTCTTTCGCATTAAATGATCTTTTTGTAGGCTAACAATTTTAGTTTAGACACGTTAAAAAAAATCTATCATTAAGGAAAAGTAATTGGTGAGGAAATACATCCCTATTTAATGTAATTAATTAAAAAAAACTTTCCGAAAAATCTGTTTTTCAAAGAAAAGTAAAGGCCATTTTAAACTTAAGCTCAGCAGATACAAATACCTTTTAAAATTCAAACTCAAAACAACCAGAAATTAATATTAAAGAATAAATGAAACCCAAAACGAACAGAAAATAAATAAACAATCATAGCAAAAACATACAACAAGTAATAATATAAATGAATAAATAGATCTTAAAGCCAGTAATGCTTAGATTGAATATGAATATCAAGCTTAAAACGAAAAAATATTTTCCTATTGAAATATAAATGAAACTAAAAACGAACAGAAATTAAATAAACAATCAATACAAACAAACATACAATAGATATTAATGTAAATTAATAAATTAAATCTTAAAACGAGTGAAACTTAAATTGAATATCCAAATCAAGCTTTTAAAACGAACAAAAATTACCACAAACAAGAGTTTGGGTATGACCTCCTTCTCTCACTGTAAAAGTCTAAAACCTACAGCGTCATTGGCGCTTTACTGAAAACCAACTTTATGACAATATTTTCTTTTGTACTTAATATTGAAAATAAACATTAAAATTGGAATAAAATTTTGAACTGATCAGCTTTCAGCAACTAATATCATTATACATCAAATATTCAGTTTAATTTATTAGCTCTTTTTAAAGTTGTTAAGACGAATATAGTTTTCCCTACAAACAATTGTTTGGATACTGCCTCCTTTCCTAACTGTGAATAAAAACCAAAAGCCTTCTGCGTCATTGGCGCTTAACTGATAACGGATAATATTACAAATATTTTCTTTTCCAGTTCTTACAGTATTGAAAATAAAAATACAATTACAGTGAAATAAATTCTTGAACTGATGGATCTTTCAATAATTAATATCATTATGCATCAAATATTCAATTTGATGTTGTTTATACTTTCCAAGACTGTTCAAGACGCATATAGTTTTCAGTAAAGTGCCAATGACGCAGTAGATTTTAGACTTTTACAGTGAGAGAAGGGGGTCATACCCAAAATCTTGTTTGTAGTGATTTTTGTTCGTTTCAAGCTTGATTTGCATATTGAATTTAAGTTTCACATCGTTTTAAGATCTTATTATTAATTTATATTAATATCTATTGTATGTTGGTTTGCATTGATTGTTTATTTAATTTCTGTTCGTTCTAAGTTTCATTAATACTTCAATAGGAAAACATTTTTTTTTCGTTTTAAGCTTGATTGTCATATTCAATCTAAACATTAATCGCTTTAGGATCTATTTATTCATTTATATTATTACTTGTTGTATGTTTTTGCTGTGATGATTTATTAAATTTCAGTTCGTTTTGGGATTCATTTATTCTTTAATAGTATTTTCTGGTCGTTTTGAGTTTGAATTTTAAAAGGTATTTGTATCTGCTGAGCTTAAGTTTAAAATGGCCTTTACTTTTCTTTGAAAAACTTATTTTTCCGAAAGTTTTTTTTAATTAATTTTTCTTCGTTCTTGATTGCAAAAAATTTCAAGTTTTTAAAAATTCCTTATTTCAAATCAAGCTTAAAAAAAATCAAATATTCGTCAAAGTATCAAAACTGATATTGAAGTAACAATGTCAAAGTGAAAAAATGGGTTTGTGTCAACCTCGGAGTTTTTATTATCTGATGTTTGAACTATTTTTTAACAAAACTGCTATGTCAAATTTTTTATCGGATGGGTTTGGGGGAAAAAGGGCATGGGGGGACTAGATTAAGCTTCGGTCTCTTTTGAATCTTTAAAAGTGAACTAGAACCTTCTATTTTCAATCAAATGAGCCCTCTCTGAAGTTTATACGAGTATCACTTCTATAAGAACCATATATATCCCCAGAGTATAACTTACAACGTCTATCCCTAGGCCTTGGGGGGTTGTGTTGTCCCTGGAGTTTTAATATCTAATGGTTGAACTATTTTTAACCAAATGGTCACCTGAAATTTTATCAGATGGGTTTATCCATCCGATACACCCGAAGGCGTGGAGGGTTGGAGGAGCTAGTTGCCCTCTGATCTTTTTTCACTCAGGGAAAATGAACTACAACTTTTAATTTTTATTCAAATGAACCCTCTCTGAAGTTTATACAAGCATACCATCCATAAAAACCAAATATGGCCCCAGAGCAATACTTACAACGCCTGCCCCGGCCCTGGGGGGGGGGGGAGTTGTCGACACAGGAGTTTTTCTTATCTGATCTTTGAACTATTTTTAACAAAAAGGCTACCTCAAATTTTTATCAGATGCATTTGGGGGAAAAGGGCTTGGGGGTGGGCAGTTGCCCTCTGATTACTTTTGACTCTTAAAAAGGGCACTAGAACTCTCGATTTCCAATCGAATAAGCCCCCTTTGAAGTTTATACGACGACCCCTTCTGTATGAAGTGCCTCTGGGAAAAAAATAAATGGAGTGTGGGGGGTGGCTAGCTGCCCTCCAATCACTTTTGACTCTTAAAAAGTGAATCAAATACAACTATCAATTTCCAATCAAATGAGCCCTCTAGGAATTTTATACGAGCATCCCTTCCATAACAACCATATATGCCTCCAGGGCATAACTTACAACGCCTACCCCCGGGCCCTGGGGGGGCTGTTTCGACACCGGAGTTTTTTGTTATCAGAACTTTGAACTTTTTTTTTAGCAAAATCTCTATCTCAAAATTTTTATCTGACGCATTTAGGGCGTGGAGGAGGGGGGGGGGTCTAGTTGCCCTCCGATCTCTTTTGACTTTTAAAAAGTGAACAAGACTTTCAATTTCAAATCAAATGAGCCCTCTCCGAAGTTAAAACGAGCATCCCTTCCATAAGAACTACATATGCCCCTAGAGCATTACTCATAACGCCTGCCTCAGGGCCCTGGCGGGTTCCGTCGACACAGGAATTTTTCTTATCTGACCTTTGAACTATTTTTAATGAAATGGCTGTTATAAAATTTTTATAGGATGGGCTTGGGGAAAAAAGGTGTGGGGGGGGCTAGTTGCCCTCGGATATCTTTTGACTCTTGAAAATTGAAATAAGACTTTCAATTTCAAATCAAATGAGCCCCCTCTGAAGTTTATACGAGCATCCTTTCATAAGAACATATACACCCCTAGGACAACACTTACAACGCCTAACCCCAGGGCTTTGGGTGGTGTTTTTGTTACCTAATTTTTGAAAAATTTCAAAAACACTGGCTATCTCAAAATTTGTAGCGAACGGGTTTGGGGAAAAAAGTCAAAAACAAGAAGAAAAGGGAATTATTTTCGTAAGACAGTGGAATTTTTTTTAATTAATATTTCGTCTCTATTTTCAAGAGCCGTCCTCCCAGCAAAACATAAATATGTTTTAACATAAATATGAGCAAGTGTTGTAATAAGATACAAAACTGTATTTTTGAAAAACTTTTGTGCTGTAACATATTGGACTATTGTGCCATCACCTAATTTTTCTGGAACTGTGCGTTTTACAGACTCTCTAAGGTCAGGTTTGGCCCAAGTTATTTTACCCTCGAATGCTTTAGTCCCGTCTGCCTCCTCAGTAGTCTTTTTAATTTTTCATTTTAGACATAAATTGTTCTTTTTTCTTCATTATTTATTCTTTTTATTAGTCTATTCTTTAGTAGTTATTCTTTATTAGTATTCTTTACATTTCATGGTTTTCATTTTCTTTCTGTTTTCTTTTAGGTCTACTTCCCTCGGTCTATTGACTGCTTATATCACGTGATTTGAGTTATAGATGGCGCTACTTAAACACAATCACAGGACATAACAGTATAGACTGCTTTGGAAGTCAATCGGGAAATTTTTTACAGATGTATTCAAAACAAACAGATTAACAATGCTCCGTTACAAAGGAAAATCAAGCTTAATGTTCACTTCGCAAGCACAAGAATCAGTACCATTTATGTTCTCAAGACACAATTAAAATTATGTCTTTTATAACTTTTTGTGTGTCTACTCTTCTAAACTAAAGCCAGTCATTAATAAAATTCCAGATAAACCCTTACTATGACACAGTGTGTGTATTTCGACAGAAAGCACAGCCTGATCCTCTCTCTCTCAGAATGTTTATGCCTACCGGCTTATATCTTGGGTATTGCAGGATAAAGACCATCTATAGAATAGTTGTACAAAAATTAAACTACAAATTCAAGCCAAACATGCTAAACAGGGGAGTTCTGGCCTCCAAAACCAGCAAATGCAATCCTCCAAAGAAATTTTAAATATAAAGATTTTTTATTTTGAGCATTTTTAACAGCTGACTTTAACGATGAACCTTCTAAAGACCAAGCAAATCTTCTTAGAATATCTTAGGTTAAAACACTTTGTCGAGGAAATTTACTAGCTTCTCCCTCTTCCAAATTTCCGTTGTATTTGCTGATTTATTAACTAATTGGTTTTGTTTCTTGATTATCTCCCTTAAAATTCTCACTTTCTTTAAATCTTTTCTTGTAGCCTATAATTATACTGCAAGATTTTTGGTAGCCTATCAATCTTTGTCTGTGATACCTAGCCAAGTCAACATTTTTTTTTCTCATTACAGTCCTGGGTAGTCATGTAAAAACAAAAATTTCGGAAAACTTATTGTTTGGTATACAGTCGTTTAAATAACACCTAAGACTTCCAAAATACAATTCCTCTGAAAAAACTTCTTGCGTCTTCTTTCACATTTTCAAGCACTGTTTCATGTCTGAGCTTTAATCCAGCTCTTTATAATCATAGTATCAATATTTTAAACTGTTAAATCGCGACAACAAAACAATGCTACTATTCCAAATTTGAGCTATTGACACTGATAGACATTCACGTTTCTCCAATCTATGCATATACCAAAATAAGTAGTGGACATAAGTGTTGTTAGAAATTTCTTTAAGGGTCAGCTCAAATTTCATGTCAAACTTAAATATGGAATTTTCTTCAATTTTTCTTTGTGGGATGAGGAAAAAAAAAATTTTTTAGTCCCTTTAGCTATGCACATGGTTAGCTGGTTATTCCAAAAAAAAGTAAATTAAAAAAGTAAAGTAAAAAAAAGTAAAAAGTAAAAGTAAAAAAGTAAAAAAAGTAAATTTCATATCGGTAAAAACTATTTATTGACCAAAAAGATTTAAAGAGAGTATTAAAAGAAAAACGGCTAATTTTATTTAGTCACAAACAAAACTAGAAAAAATGCCTCCAGTCAAAATCAGTGGGTCACCTTTCTCTAGAGACGTAAAATCAGTCCAAAGTTTCAAACACGTTTATAATTACTAAAAAAGTTTAATAAACAAACAAGTCTTATAGCTGAAATTCATCTAGGATATGTGAGATTTAAAAATAAAGAAAGGCGCTTTTTAGAATTTTAGAATATCTACTAACAGAAAAATCAATATTGGCTGAATTATTATATTCAAATACAATTGAAAGATGTAATCCAAATATTAGATTTGAATTAATAAATATGGCTGAATACAACCTTTATTCCCAATGCGAGGATAAAAACCGGTGGAGTTTTATAAGATGAAACTACCAATAGCTATGTTTAATAATCTGGCAAATGCGTAAAAAAGTAGAACCAAATTAGTTTAACAATTCTTTAGATTTATGAAAGCTGTGCATTTCTCTTAGACTAAATTATGGTATCAAGAAAATAATTTTATTTTGTTCTTCAAGTTGGTGGTTATCTTGTTCAATTATTCGGAGATGCATGCTCTCAATGCCAAAAAGTGTATGGGTAATGTTTATACGCTGGAAACTGGTACTAGATTTGACCTAAAAAACTATCAACACCAACTAGTGTTTGGCGACACTAGATATTTTCTCAGTTTAATAATAAGAATAATTAATTTAATTTGTATAATTAGCATAGTTATAAGTGTCTGATCTCAGTGCCTGACAAAAAATGATTACAAAGCTTGAAAAATTTGCTATTTTCGCCATATGCTAGATGGCGCTGATAGTTTTGTTTTTTCTTTCGACACTAACGCCAGTTTCCACTCTTGGAAGTAACTCACATTCTTTGCTTCATGCTTAATGCAAGCTCTTCATACAATTTTTGGTCCTATGGTAACTGAGGTGGTTCATAATTGTGGTTATAGTTAGTTTTACTAGTTTGAGGTTGTATTAGTTATTTTGAGAAAAGGCTATTAATAAAATTATAGGAGCTTGATAAAATAAACTCTTAAAGTTTGAATAATATCTGTAATTGTTGAAAACCTATTACTTCCAAACAGTTCGTGGTAACGAACTGTAAGTAAGGAGCGACCCGGCTCAATAGTAACCGAAAATCTAAAACACAGAATTTTTATAACAATAGATACATCACAAGAATTAGATTTTAATGCTGATTTCAGTGATATAAATTTCATCAAGTTTAGTCCTACCCATTGAAAGTTACGCGCCTGAGAAAATTTGCCTGATTTTCGAAAAAAGGGGGAAACACCACCTGAAAGTTATAGAGCCATACTGTAGAGGTTTCAAGCTCCTATCTGCAAAAATGTGGAATTTTGTTATTTTTGCCAGAAGAAAGATCATGGATGCGTGTTTATTTGTTTTTTGTTGTTTTTTTTCTCCAGGGGTGATCGTATTGACCCAGTGGTCCTATAATATCGTGGGAGAACTCATTCGAAAGGAAATTAAAAGTTCTAGTGCCCTTTTTAAGTGACCAAAAACAATGGAGGGCAACTAGGCCCCCTCCCACGCTCATTGTTTTTCCCAAAGCCACCCGATCAAAATTTCGAGATAGCCATTTTGTTCAACATGGTCCAAAATATAAGAAATATGTCTTTTAGGTTGACTTAATCCCCCAAATTCCCCGGGGGGAGGGCTAAAAGTTATGAACTTTGTCCTATGTTTACATATAGTATTGGTTATTGGGAAGTATACAGACGTTTTCAGGGGGATTTTTTCTGGTAGTGGGGGGGGGGGGGGGGGGGGGTTTGGGGGTTATGTCGGAGGATCTTTCCAAGGAGGAAGTTTTCATGGGGGGAGGGACACTGCTATGAAGGGGGCGCCAGATTTCCCAGCATTATTTAAAAAACGATCAAAAATTAAATTTAAAAAAGAAAAGTTTTTCAACTGAAAGTAAGGAGCAACATCAAAACTTAAAACGAACAGAAATTATTACGTATATGATTGGGTTCACCCCTATCATATACGCTCTTTAAGGTTCACCCCTAGTCAATACTTCGCTCTTTAAGCCAAACATTTCTTAGTACTTTCACAAGAGCTATTTATTCTAATTAACGACCTTTGTGATTAAGAGGTCATTTTTACAGAATTGGAACAAATTTCGAACTTTAGCGTAAAGAGCGAGGCATTGACTAGGGAGGTATTGACCCCCTAATATACGCATTAAAACATATGAATATAGAAGTTCATTACGTAAGTTATTTCGTATGTTACGTATATTTATTACTAATATAAATGTTTGTAAATAAAATTTAACAACTTTCGAGAAAGCCATTTAACCAAATAAAAGTAAAATTAATATGCAAATTTAGTTTTAGTTATTCATGTACGGTGAGCGAAAATCAAAACCTGCATTAATTCAAAAACGTTCAAAAATTAAATAAAAGAACAAGTTTTTTTAATTGAAAGTAAGGAGCAACATTAATACTTAAAACGAACAGAAATTATTCAGTATATGAAAGGAGCTGTCCCCTCCTCAGCACCTCGCTCTTTACGCTAAAGTTAGACTCTTTCTCACAACGCTATTTTTTAAAACAATAAAAATTTTAGCGTAAAGAGCGAGGCGTTGAGGAGGGGACAGCCCCTCTCATATATAGAATAATTTCTGTTCGTTTAAGTTTTAATGTTGCTCCTTACTTTCAGTTAAAAAAAACTTGTTTTTTTTTATTTAATCATAAGAAAGCATTGAGTCAATGGCGAAGAAAGTGCAAACTGTTCAAAAATACCGCCTCGCCTCCGCGTTAGTAACCGTAAGGTCATCCAAGTATTTTACATAAGCTCTAAGGGTCACTGCTGCAACTACTACTATTGCAGATACAACAAGTAAGTGCGACTGTATTTGACTGTGACTGAAACAACTTGTAACTGTGACTGCTTTTATTGGGAATGGCGACTTTTTCTACACAATTACTTTAAGGTTATGTTGAGGGGTATGTTGAATAAGATCAAAATACACTATGTGTATGTTTGTTTTCAAATAGGCACATCAGCAAGATCTTAGGAAAAGCTGAGTTCCATTACCCTGGGGTAATAGAACAAAGAGTAGAAAGAAGTCCCTGGAGTCTCCAGTTGAACGATGGCTTTGTGGAAACGTGGAACTTTCTTGGTAACTAAATGGTTTTATATATTTAGTGGTATCCTTATACCAACTATATAAACGTCCTGCACAAGCAATCTTCCGACTCATTATATATTTTATGCGGCAGCCCATAATAGAATAATTACTTTTAAAAAAGGCTTGTGATGATAACAAAAACATAATATTTCAAATAGTTTTTTTTTGTAACTAATAACTGCTACTTCCTATACACGATGTTAAATGTCATCGTAATCTCAGGTTACAATCATGACTGACATTATAGCAGAACTATATGATAACGTCAGTTGAAACTCGGTTTATTTCTATACTTTATCAATGGCAACGCTATAAGATTACCCATAGTAAAGAGCCATAAGGCTTCAATAAATTATTATTCTTTATATATTTTTTTATTAATAAATAGGTCAAAAATCAAATAACTATGCGTCCTGGGTTAGAAATGCCGGGTTAGAAGGCCCAAATCCCCCGAGGCAAGGGCTGTAAATTTTGCAAGTTTTCAATTGCTAACGTATAAAGTTTTTTATTGGGAAAAAAGGGTATGTTTGGACATGGATATTCTAGACCTCAAGAGGTTATATAATTTAGATAATTTTGGAGACCACACTGCCTTTTCATGACGATAAATAAAAGTTCAAATAGGGATAAAATCCTTTTAATAGACAGTGATAATGATAACAGTCATAGAAATTCACAACAATACCAGATATTTCGGTCACATATGCAGTGACCGTCATCAGTTGTAAAACTACTGATGACGGTCAAATCAGTTTTGCTACTGATGATGGTCACTGCATATGTGACTGAAATATCTGGTATTTTTGTGAATTTCTATCACTGTTATCATCATCACTGTCTATTAAAAGGATTTTATCCCTATTTGAACTTTTATTTATCGTTATATTATTATTATTCTGGGGGTGACAAAACTCCCCACATGCCTTTTTGCAAGAGTTGTTAGTTAGGAAAGTTTCCCAAAATTACCATATATGCTTTTTGGGGAAAAGAAATCATGTTTTATCCTTGGTCTTCTCCAAAAAAGGCTTTTGCTTGCTGTTTTCAGAAAGGAATGTCAGCAACATCCAGGAACGGATGAGAGTATTAAGGTAAAACTTCTAAGATATGATGAGGGGATGTTGAAGAGTGATTCGAGGACAACCAGCCCCCGCTCCTCCTACCATTTTAGGGGGTCCTCTGCTCAACACTGATTGAAATTCTGGAACTGTCATTTAGATCAAACTAACCATATGGTCCAACAGCTATTCGTCCAAGGATGTCTTGCCCCCCACAGCCCCATGATAAGGATTGTAGATTATGCAATAGGACCTTCGTTTATATGTAAGATTTATAATTAGGAAAAGCAGAGACGTTTGATTCTGGGTGTTGCCGAAAAGGCTAAGAATATTGAAGTTAAACTTTGAAGAATTTTGGGTGGTATGTTAAAACTAAATCAAAAGGCACTATGTGCATCAAGTTTATCAGATGAGAGGATCTGCATTGTTATTGCACTTGATTCTTTTGAACGTGAAATCAATATTATAGAAATAGGAGAGCACATAAAATACAGTTTATTCTTAGGGCACTGAAATCAATAAAAGTAATCAAAATATATTACTTTTAAATCCTTTCTTAAGTAGAAGGGGAGGTGCTACTCCCGTACGAACACCCTGCTGCCACCTATAACTTTTTTTGCACCCCAAATAAGGGCATGGAATCCCTAGGGAGAATGATTACGTAATCGGTCAATGATCTCTTCCTTCAAGGTCGATTTATTTGATGTTTCTATGTGTAATAACTCCAGAACGAAGGTTGCACATGCGCATTGAATTCTAACGGGAACAATGTTATTGATCTAGGAGTCGAGGGGGAAGTGGATTTCCGAGAACTTGATTGCGTAATCGATGGGGGAAGTGAATTTCCGAGAACTTGATTGCGTAATCAAAGTGTGTCAACAACAACAACAACATCGACCTTGACATTCGCTGAGAGCGTGCACTTACAACAACAACAACAACATCGACCTTGGAACACCTGTGCTGTCGACCTCAATTCACCTATCGTGAATCAATAATTCCCCTTAGAAACAACAAATTAATTTCCCCTTTCATGACAGATCAATCAATCAATGACATCATCTGTCAGACTTTAAAAATTTCCGCCTAGAAACGATTCTCCAGGAATAGATCCAAGTCATTAATGTCTTTGACTCGGAAACAACTCTTTGGAGTTCGACCAAAAGGATATTAATAGCCAAAGGCCATGGAAACAATTCTCCAAGAAACATCTTAGCGATGAATTGTTTTAGCGCGCGAAAGGGTTTCTTTTGTAATTTCAAATGTGAAAGCACAGGGATGCCAAACAAAAGGAACACGCTGAAATTACGTTTAGGGATTATTTGGGCGAAACTGTTTTAGACAGGTTATGGAACGATTTCGGCGAAACAGTTAGAAACATTTTAAAAGATGATTTTTGAAGAGATTTTAGAAGAGAATTTAATGGTGAAACTCTGTGGTCGTTATAATACACAAGTTTCATTTGAACAGTGTTGTGAGGTCCTCTAACCCAACCCCAAAGGGTTCCAATCCTCCTACCCCAACCCCGAAGGAAGCCCCCGGTCCTCAAAGGTCCCCCAAGCTCCCAAAGGACCACCGGCACCCCCAAAGGCCCACCCAGACCTCCAAAGGCCATCCCCGGGCCCCCCAAAGGCCCATCGAGCTCCCAAAGGACCAACGGGGTCCCAAAGGCCCTCCACCGGTCCCCAACTGCCCCCCGGACCCCCAAAGGCCCTCCCTGTGCCCCAAAGGCCCTCCATGTGCCCCAAAGGCCCTCCCCCGGCACCCAAAGGTCCCCCGGACCAGAGAAGCGCAGCCGGGATGCGCCGTGGGCCAGGAAAGCGCCGCAGGATGTGCCGCAGGGATGCGCCGCAGGAGATGCGCCGCAGGGAGGCACCGCAGGGTGCGCCGCAGGAATGCGCTGCAGGAATGCGCCGTAAAAAGTAAACTAAAAAGTAAAAATTTCGAAATGTTATCCCCCAAACGCCCTCCTCAGACCCCCAAAGGCCCTCCCCTGGTCCTCAAAGGTCCCCCGGGCTCCCAAAGGGCCAACCGGCCTCCAAGGGTCCCCCAGGCCCCCAAAGGTTCTCCCCCGGTCCCCAAAGGTCCACTGGGCTCCCAAAGGCCCTCCCCGGTCCCCAAAGGTCCACCGGGCTCTCAAAAGACCACTCAATCCTCAAGGGCCCCCGGATCCCCAAACATCCTCCCTGGGTCCCAAAGGTCCTCCCCCGGTCCCCCGTCGTTCGTTGATGTGTGTTGTCTGAAACCTATGATTTGGGATGTGTAGTTTGCTACTTCAGGCTTTTCTGAGCTAAGGTTTCCTAGTATTTCCTAGGTGAATGTTGTCTGAAACCAATAGTTTGGGATGAGTAGTTTGCTTTTTCAGGCTTTTATGAGCTAGGTTTCTTAGCCTTTCGTTGGTGTGTGTTGACTGAAACTTATGATTTGGGATATGTAGTTTGCTATTTTTGACTTTTCTGAGTTGGATTTCTTAGTCTTTCATAGGTGTGTGGTGTCTGAAACCTATGATTTGGGATGTGTAGTTTGCTATTTTCGACTTTTCTGAGCTAGGTTTCTTAGCCTTTCATAGATATGTGTTGTTAGAAAATTATGATTTGGGATGTTTAGTTTGCTATTTCAGGCTTTTCTGAGCTAAAGTTTTCTAGTATTTCGTAGGTGAATGTTGTCTGAAACCAATAGTTTGGGATGAGTAGTTTGCTATTTTTGACTTTTCTGAGCTAGGTTTCTTAGTCTTTCGTTGGTGTGTGTTGACTGAAACCTATGATTTGGGATGGTTAATTTGCTATTTTTGACTTTTCTGAGCTAGATTTCTTAGCCTTTCATAGGTGTGTCCTTTCTGAAAATTATGATTTGGGAGGTGTAGTTTGCTTTTTGGACTTTTCAGAGCTAGGATTCTTAGTCACTCATAGGTGTTTGTTGTCTGAAACTTCGAGTTTGGGATGAGTAGTTGGCTATTTCAGACTTTTCTGAGCTAAGGTTTCTTAGTATTTCGTAGGTGAATGCTGTCTGAAACTTATGATTTGGGATATGTAAATTACTATTTCGGGCTTTTTTTGAGTTGGATTTCTTAGTCTTTCATAGGTGTGTGGTGACTGAAACTTATGATATGGGATATGTAGTTTGCTATTTTTGACTTTTCTGAGTTGGATTTCTTAGTCTTTCATAGGTGTGTGGTGTCTGAAACCTATGATTTGGGATGTGTAGTTTGCTATTTTCGACTTTTCTGAGCTAGGTTTCTTAGCCTTTCATAGATATTTGTTGTTAGAAAATTATGATTTGGGATGTTTAGTTTGCTATTTCAGGCTTTTCTGAGCTAAAGTTTTCTAGTATTTCGTAGGTGAATGTTGTCTGAAACCAATAGTTTGGGATGAGTAGTTCGCTATTTTTGACTTTTCTGAGCTAGGTTTCTTAGTCTTTCGTTGGTGTGTGTTGACTGAAACCTATGATTTGGGATGGTTAATTTGCTATTTTTGACTTTTCTGAGCTAGATTTCTTAGCCTTTCATAGGTGTGTCCTTTCTGAAAATTATGATTTGGGAGGTGTAGTTTGCTTTTTAGACTTTTCAGAGCTAGGATTCTTAGTCACTCATAGGTGTTTGTTGTCTGAAACTTCGAGGTTGGGATGAGTAGTTGGTTATTTCAGACTTTTCTGAGCTAAGGTTTCTTAGTATTTCGTAGGTGAATGCTGTCTGAAACTTATGATTTGGGATATGTAAATTACTATTTCGGGCTTTTTTGAGTTGGATTTCTTAGTCTTTCATAGGTGTGTGGTGTCTGAAACCTATGATTTGGGATGTGTAGTTTGCTATTTTCGACTTTTCTGAGCTAGGTTTCTTAGCCTTTCATAGGTATGTGTTGTTAGAACATTATGATTTGGGATGTGTAGTTTGCTGTTTCAGGCTTTTCTGAGCTAAGGTTTTCTAGTATTCCGTAGGTGAATGTTGTCTGAAACCAATAGTTTGGGATGAGTAGTTTGCTATTTTTGACTTTTCTGAGCTAGGTTTCTTAGTCTTTCGTTGGTGTGTGTTGACTGAAACCTATGATTTGGGATATGTAGTTTGCTATTTTTGACTTTTCTGAGCTGGATTTCTTAGTCTTTCATAGGTGTGTGTTGTCTGAAACCTATGATTTGGGATGGGTGGATTGCTACTTTTGACTTTTCTGAGCTGGATTTCTTAGTCACTCATAGGTGTTTGTTGT